>JAOWBW010001245.1:0-52062 GCA_026119855.1 Campanula takesimana
AATTGTGGGCTGAGATTCTTTCTCACCCAAACCAGCCGTACGGCTTAGGAAGGTGTCTCCTTCATTTTCAAAACAGCAGCCATACGGATGGTTGCTGTATTTTTTCAAAATCCAAGCCAAAAATCCTAGAGAGAGAGGCGATTTCGAGAGGGGCGGACAGACGGCTCGACATGGTCCGCAATTTTTGGGGCTACACATGCCCTTAATGACGTGGAAGCGGGGTTCTACAAGTCCCCTAACGCTCATTTATGCCATGACCGAGTGGTAAGTCTTCTTTCCCACTCGATCTTTGTCTAATTTGTGCACCCTCCTAGTCCTAGGGTTCGTGCTTATGCAATTTGGGCATTTTGTGCTTCTTGGTGCATTTCGTGAAATTGTACCATCATGATGGAATTGGGATTGTCAGATTGTGCATGTGTTTGTTTTCTCGATGGGTCATGCCTAGCTATACTTTCCGAAGTCAAAGTATATTACCCGTAATTTGTGCTAAAAGGACTTGTCCTTAGGTTCGACTAGTCATTTTGACACATTCAAGTGCATGCTAGCATTCCTAGGATAAGTCGTTGCAGTTTGTGGAATTCGGGGCACTAAGCCTCAAAATGGGGACGGATTTCGTTCTTTGGGCAGGGGGAAATCCTTTTGAACAAATCCTCACACATCCGTTTCATAAGTAACACACCCTCAATGCCCAACGCGATTTAAAAGGGTAAAATCACATTTTTCACGAGACACACCCTTAAATGCCCAACGCAATTTGAAAAGGAGAAGATCACATTTATTTGTATAATTCATTCATCATATCCATTCATCATACGCATTGGTATCTTAAAACTGTGTTTATTCATACCATTGTACCTTGTGTTTTACCTGCAGGGCGGTGATTCCCAAATCTCGAGGATCTCCCGACATGTGCTGTTCCTTGTGGGAGGCCCTGCCCGAGGCAATTGGCGATGGCCTGGTCTGAGAGAGTGGGTAGAGCGTACCGGTTTGGTGCCATTCATCCATGCCGTAGGCCAGCTGGTCAGTACTAACAGCCTGGGACTCATCTCTGCCTTGGCGCGAGCATTGGTGGATACGACCCACACCTTTCATTTGAGCTGGGGGGAGGTAACCGTGACTCCTGCAGACTTTTCTGCCATTACCGGGCTCTGCTTTGGTGGCCGACCAGTTATCTGGGCTGACCGGCTCTCGGCCGCCGATATCGAGGCACTCATTGACTTCTCGGGCCCTACTAAGGGCTTGGGGATCCTGGTGCAGGATGTTGACCGGCCATTCGAGCCAGAATTCCTGAGTATTTGGCGGGTTTGGTGACAGCGGAGCAGCTCGGGCGAGCTTACGTGTGGCTCCTTCTCAGCAACACCCTCTTTGCCAATACCGATACCACATGTATGTCCCCCTACTGGGATCACTGTCCACTCCTGAGATTGTCCAGAGTATTGCTTGGGGCGAAGCCGGGTTGGCTGAGTTGTACATGGAGCTCGATAAATTTAGCCGAAAGCGAGCAATTCCATGGCTTGTTTCCAGTTCGCCTTGGAGGTACTGTCTTTTCCCTCCCCATTTTTCTGTTTTCTCTTTCTCATTCACCTTTCGGTTTTCGGCGCCTTAATGATTTTTGGCCTTTTCCTTTCAGGCTTGGTACTACGAGATCTTTGGTGGCTATCCATGGGAGCTGACCGTTGATCCCGCTATCACATTCCCGGCCATGATCTGCTGGGCTCAAGAGGCCCGAAAGAAGTGGGGATCCAAGGACGAGTCTCCGTCCGTCATGCCGATGTCAGGGCAGTGCTAAGGGGGGCGGGGGGCTATGCCAGCTGAGCTTAACCTCTTCCTTGGTCTAGGTATGAGGGGCAAGGGCTAGAAATTGACCCGTCTGATGCTTTGGGGTAACCCGGGAGAGGAGACTGCTCGTAGGATTCCGGGGAGAGGCCTTTTACTTGGGGGAGAGGGTGCTCTGGCAGCACGGGCTTGGTCTCATGCAAAGGTCTCTTGTCGACCCTCTTGACACCATGTTTGTAGCAGACCGAGGGGGAGACCCCTACCTCATGGGGGCGGGTGCATCCCATTTTATTACTGATGAGCCATACGGACGTTTCGTGGCCCGGAGGCTAAGATCGCCGCAGGTAGTGGCTTCTGGAGTGGTTCCTCCGTTGTGGCAGGACTTCTCATATATATACTCAGATGGTCGGGTCCACATGGTGGCCACATCCGTGGCGGGAGAGGGGGGCCCCTCCTGAGGATGCTCCCGGGGGCGTGGTATGCTTTCATTCATTCCCTTTGCGCACACTTATCACATACCCCTGTTCTTTTTCATTGAGCAATTTCACTTTCATGTGCAGGTCGCTGCGCGGGCTTTGTTGGAGAACCTTCCATCATGAAGCGGGCCAAAAGGTGGCTCAAGAGGTTTGTTGGTCGTTCTTCCAAGGGCCTCGGACTGAATCACGATTCACACCGGGCAGAAATTCGGTGAGTGGGTGGGAGGTCTTTCCGACGAGCCTCGAGCGTGGAGCTACCCCCCTCTTTTGTCGTCGTCACACCTTAGGCGGGGGATGTAGAGGCCTTAGAGGCCTTCGTGATCTCGCTTCGACGAGGATCCGCCCGTTTGCCCCATTTGGCTTTAGAGCGTGTGGACCCCCTGCCGGCCAGGTATCCCAGTCCTCATTCCCAGATTCCTCCTTCCTTCTTCCCGGGAAAATCCTCTTCGGGTGAAGGCTCAAGCATGGCGGAGTCCATTTTCTTTCTTTTCCCCAGCATGTACCCACCGCGTCCTTTGGAGGGTTTCGTTCGCCTCCGGGGACCCTTATCCGGACTCAGACTAGGATCACCGACCTGAACCATTTTTACTTTTTGTACTTTTGATTTAAATTCAAAACGATGTATGAAAATTCGTCATTTTTGATTGTTTAAAACATTGTCCCTTTTATTTGTAAATTCACCATTTATGCATGGCTTGGGCCTTGAGAGGGCTTTGTGGTCATTTTGACCGTCGGGGATTCCCGAATCGTGTTTTGGACTCAATTATTTGGACCTTGACACGTATCTGACAAGCTTTTGAACAAGTGAAAATGAGTTTCATTTTGGGAAATCTGCTGATATGAAATTTTTCAATGGAAAAAACCAGCCGTACGGATCATACAAGCATGGTTGACTTTTCGACCAAACTTTTTAAGGGCTTTTAGGGATTTGACAGACGTGAGTGAGTCCTTATTTGACCCAGACCGTTTTACCCAAAGCATGACTCTTCGTTGGTCCTTCTATTGCACGATTATGGCTCGCCAGCCCCAGTGCGTGCCTTTGCCGGAAATTTTCCTCGGGTTTCACAGTCATGGCTTGCCAGCCCCAGTGTTTTGCCTCGCCCGGAAATTATTCCTCGGATTTCACAGTCTCGGGTTTCACAGTCATGGCTTGCCAGCCCCAGTGTGTTTTGCCTTCGCCCGAAACTATTCCTCGGGTCTTACCCTTTCCTTTGGGTGCACATATTCCCCTGTCGGGATGGGGTCGCTCTTCTCACGGGTTTCCTCTCCCTAAGCATCCAATCATATCTCTTTTTCTTTCTCATATTTCTCACCATCTTCTCTTTATAGGAGTGCCTAACCGACTTCTGACACGGACAAGAGCAATAGTTGACTCTGACACGGACAAAGGCAAATCACGCTTGCTCACACGAATATGCACACATAGGCATTTACGAGAGTGAGTCCCTTTTTGGAGGAAGGAAGCCTATGGACAGAAATTCACGTGTTTGTTTTTTCCTAAGAGGATGGAAAAGAAGACTTGTCAAGGCATTCGAAATCAGCCTTAATCAGTGCTGTCAAAACGGTTGCTCGAATGGACCATGTTCAGCATTAGGTCAGAATTCAAGCAATTAGCCTTATCATGCATAAATGTTGTGATCATTTGAGATGAGACACGATCAGATCAAATGGCAAGATCGAAGTATGATTAGGAGGGATTGGTCATTATCCAGGGGATTGGTCATTGACGGGACCAAGGAGAGAGAGAGCCGGTCTTCTTGGAGAGACGAGGGCTTGGTGGATTCATTTCATACTATGACCGGACCCGAAGGTTGCCTACGTTCCCCTCGATGTGAGGAGCTCAGGTCGTCGTAGTTCGGCGATGGAGCAGCTTTGGCCGGGATCGGTTTCCTTTTGCTGTCTTGGAGGACGTTGTTGCTCACTTTGCTTTTGCGGCGATCCTTTTGAGATGGATCTCTGGGATGAACTCTCTTGGGTGGGGATGAGTTTCTAGAGGAAAGCGTTTTCTCTTTGCCGTTTCCTCTCCTCTTTTCCTTCCATTCATTTTCTTTTCTTATCATCAATTTTTTTTTTTGGGGGGGGGGGGGTGTGACAACACTAGCCTTAACTCTCTTTTCCGGTTATTAGCTCCTTTGTAGCCCCTTGGCGGTGCGCCTGTCACTTTGGGCTGACTTTGAAAATCTGGGAAGCCCTTTGCCTGACTGCGCGCATGTGATCACGGTTAAACCTTGGTGGTTGAGCAATAACGCCCTCACTTTTCATTGCCTTGGGATGCCTTTGGCACGTATCAGGGATTTATCTTAAAAAAGTGTATGGGGTTGTGTATCGGGAGAGCGTATGGGGAAGATTTGCCATTAATGATTTTTTTCATGCCAATTGATCACAACATTTATTCATATTAAGATTAATTGTTTGCATTTCGTACTCTTTTTGCGTTTAGGTCCATTCATCCTTTAATGAGTCGTCGTTGACCGCTTGGGAGTCAACTCATCATTTTGGGGATATAGCAATCACTTGACAACATTAATAAAAGCGATTTCGAGAGTTAATGCGTTTTTCAAGATAATGCCTCAAGTCTAGAGAGAATAGAAGTAAAAATGATCCATTTCACGGGAGATTCAATTTTTACAAACATAGACTCAACCATTGACTTTATTGACTCGATCATTCTACTATTCACCATTTCGACCATGCCCAACTCCATGGCTTTTCACATAACATTTGCCTCGCAGGGCTTTTCATAAAAGAAACAAAAGACTTTGTCCACAATGGACTTTTGAAAGACTCTCTAGAACCTACGAGACCGGACCACCCCTAACCATCTTCCTTCCTCCCTTTTCCCTTTTCCGACTTCCCACCCATTCATTGCCTTGCTTGGTAATAACCTCCTTATCGATGAGAGATTGGATATGATTTCTCAAGGTGAGACAGGCGTTCGTAGAATGACCCGAGGCCTGGTGATACTTGCAGTGTAGCTTTGGATCATGGTGCGCTCCGAGCGGTTCGGCCCATATTACGTGGCGACCCAGCAGTTCCATCTTTCCTATCCGGAGAAAGTGCTCCAACATTTGTTCCCTCGGCATTCCTAACTCATGGAACTAACGATAATGGGCCCCTTTCCCTTGGGGGTGAAATCCTCCTACAACCGCCGCGGGATCCTCATGGGATACTGTAATGGGCTGGAGCTGATCTTGGACTGAATGACCTGGGGTGGTCCCCGGGGAGGGAGACAGCTTCTCGAGGACCTTTTGATTTCCTCGATGGATTTTATAATCTCGTGCAGGCATTCTCGGGTGTTCCTCGAGTTGTGTCTTTCCAGTTCATCTGACAATTCTGCTCGGTTATGTAGAAGTTCGCACCGGTCATCGTATTTTTCTTCGAGGTCCTTCTTGAGCTTTGTGCCATTCTTTTCCCACAATTCTTCGACCCTTTTGTGGAAGAGCTCCTTAATTTCTCCATGGAGCTGTTGGACCACTTTGATCGCCTCATTACGATCACCTCGACCCTTCGCACTTGCTCTCTCAATGTGTTGACTGTCCTTTCTAAGAGTTTTACTCTGCCCTCCAATCGGGCATGTGCGTTCAATCTGATGTCCATCTCGTTTGCTTGAGCTTTGCTTGCCATTGTTTCCTATAGCGCAAAGGACCGACAAGCCGTAAGGGCACCATGGAAAGAAACTCGAAAAGTCATGCTTTAAGTAAGGTGGGGACTTGACACAAATGAGACTCTGACTCACTGGGAGAAACGAGTTTGACCCTTTTGGGGGGGGGGGGGGAGCCCAAGCCATGCATTTTGGATGAATTAACAATTTCCACCTTTTAGAAAAGGATTTTGCTTATTTTTTATTTTCATTATTAAGCGGTTTTGTCACACGAGCAAACGTTGGCGCGCAATTTGGTGACTTAACACTTATTATTCATGTACTCTCAAAACACGTTTTGCTCCTTATTGGTTGGAAAAGATTTCTCTTCCTTTTCGCAACTATTCTAAATCCTAGATCAGTGGAGGCCATCACTACGTCTATAGACCCCTCGTTTTTCACCTGCCTTGCACACTCCCAAGGACGGACTATCCCGGGCGAGGGTCCTATAGGGCAAGCGGCTTCCAACGACTTGAAGAAATGATCCTAAGGCCTAGTGCGTCGCAAGGATCCTGATGTGCGGGTCACCCTAATCATGATTAAGGATGATTATCATGACACGTTCATTAGGGCTTAACGACACGGTGTTACCCCATCTTTAGCACATGACCTTTGTTAATTGTGGTCGTCATTAACACACGAGTTAGAGGCGGGTTAGGCCACGCTTGCATTACATCAATGAGTCATAACCCGGGCATTAACTTGGCCACAATTGACTTTGGACACATGCGTAGAGATAAAGGCAACGTGAACTAGACCAAAAACCACCAAAGTCACGGTATTTGTGTGTCACGGACATGTGTGGTTGACTCGGCTCGGAAGGGGAGGTGGAATGGACCCGTGCACGCTCGAAGGGAACAAGAGCGCCAATCGAGCTGCATCTGGCATCCATCCGGGTTTAAAGGGTAGTTGGAACGTGCAAGGCCAAGTGCGCGTTGTGTGAAGTCAATTCTATATTCCCTTTTTGAGTAAAAAATAGAGATTTTTATTTTGTTTTTCAACATGATGAGCATGGCATGGGCAAGCCATGAACAAGTATGAACAAGCGAGTAAGCATCTTATACACACAATGAATCAAAAGAACATGATCAAACAAAGACCAAAACTTGTACATGTACCAAGTTGTGCACAACCAAAAAAATTTCGAATCAAACATTTTGTCAAAAGAACAATCTTTACATTGAAACCATTTGTACAAAGCAAGTTGTGCACAACGCGAAGAGTCAAGAAATTTTTACAAAAAGGGGTTATGCACAATGAGATTTTGGAAACCATTTTTATTGACAAGAGATCATGCATAACCAAGTTTTAAAAACCAAGTTTTGGCCAAAATAATAAAGGTAATGTGCACAAGTAAGGCTGTAAATTTGGAACCTGGACAAGCAGAAGCAGAAGGCAATTCAGAATGTTGCTGCCCTGCACAAAATTGTTAATTTGCAACATTCTGGCCTTTTACCAAAGTAGCTGTACGGCTAGATCAAGAGGGTTGAGATTTTATCTCAGTTTCTCCAACTTCTGATCATCATGCTCCAATTCATTGCATTTCCAGAACGTATGCACTCAAAACAGTTCAAACATAAACAACAAAAACACACAATCATGCACAAAGTTAACTAACGGAGACGGGAGTTTGACCCACACAAAAGTGATTCCAAAGCTTCTAAAGAGAAGTTCGTAAGCACTCTAAACCCCAGCGGAGTCGCCACTGTAAGGATCCCTCCCCAAGACAACATGTGTCAAAGGCGAAATACCAAACACGGTTAACTTTCCTAACGAAAAAGAAACGGAGTCGCCACATTTGTTAATTTTAAACCCAACAAATGAAAATGGTTAGAGAAGGTGAGTTCGGAGGTCAGGTTACACTTTGGGAAGAACATATTTTTGGTTCACCCAAAGTGCCTCGGAAGGAACCGAGTCTCCCTTGTTAGTTTGAAAATGTGCATGTGTGTGTGTGTATTTAACGGAAAAGTTTCTGTTATTGGTTTTATTTGGAAAAAACTTAACTGAAAGAGTCTGTTTATCAAGAAAATAGGGATTAGAGGGCAAAACAGACATTTTTCCCCCTGTTCCCAACATAGCCGTATGGATGTACAGGCCGTTTCCTGGGATTTTACAGTTCAGTCAAGAACAGTCCAGTTTCAGAGCAGAAACAGAACATTCTGTTGAAACTGGACAGAACTATTTTGATTCCAGTTTGTTTAAAATACTTTATAAATTTAAATGCAACATTCCTATGCTAAATGATCATCACTTAATCCCCAAAACAAGTATTTGGGTGTGATCATAAGCAATCATGGGAGAAAATTGGAAAAGTTGATGAACATGCCCTTTGGGCCAAAATTGACCATTTGGTGATTAAAGATTGAAATTTTATCCCCAAGATGGCATTTTTATGACTTATTAACCTTCAAAGAGTCAAAATAACATATAAAGATTGAATCTTTATAACCCCAAATGGGACTTTAGAGCTAGATCATTGTTGGATGATAAAGATGGAAGCTTTATCATCCAAATGATTATTATTACCAACTAAACAAGAATGTAAATGACAATCAACAAGCCATGATCATCTAGGTTTGAACCTCTTCCACACAAAGCATAGAGGGTACCTTGGATCATCTCATGGCTTGGACAAGATAAATATAGAGTAATATATGTATATTTGCTTGAATGGACAAGTCTTGCATAAATGTAAAGTGCTTGAATGGGACAAGTCTTGCAAGTAATGTAAAAGTGCTTGAATGGACAAGTCTTGCAAATAATATAAAGATTAACATAACTTAAACAAAGATTAAAGATAAAATAGAGTTATAGATGAAGAGAAGGGAGGGGGAGAAGGTGGCTTTACCTATTTTGGTTTAGCCAATCTTCCTTTCTCTCTTTTCACTCTTTGTTTCACTCCTCTCACACTTCTGTAGTGATTTTGACAGAGTAATCTCTCTTATGTGTTTTCTCCCCCCTGAAATGATCAGCATGGGGTTCAATTTATAGAGGCTGAGGGTGCTCAAAGTAGCCGTACGGCTCAACCCCTCACGTGCCCAAACCATCCGTACGACTCGACTTGGCGAGCTTCTGGATTTTTCCAAGTTTAATTCCAGTTTAGTCCTGGAATATCAGGTTTATCCTAGTGAGGTCCTGGCCCATTGGTTTATCCCTAAATGGTACCAAGAATTCCTCTAGAGTAGGTCGATTTCAGATTGGGGTACTTACAGGTCCCATATACTCATCGGATTCCATCGCGTTTGTGAATCCTACATGTGTCGGGATTAAACTAAATTAATGTAGTAAAGCATACATGCGGGGACGGATTTTTATTTTCGTCCAAAATAACCACTTTTGGGGACGGATTTTTATTGCGTCCGTATCAACAAGTTGGCATGTATGATTTGAAAACATTAGTTTATCGAAATATCGGCACATGAAAACCGACTTGGTCACAGAGTGTTAGACCCTAACTAGAATTGTGTGGTTTGTGCTCGGCTAAAGAGAGGCTTAAAGCTCACCCCCGGCATGTAGTCATGAACTACGCCACGGGCTGAGGTTTACCGCTTCGAAAGAGCCAAGGTCGAGTAGAGCTTGAAACTTTCTAGGACGGGCCTCGACGGGTTTGGGGTTGGACTTGTGCGACTCGATAGTGAGCAATTTATAGGAGTAATGTGCATGTAGTGTGAGGTCTATCACGTGACAATTTTTTTTTTTATATTTTTTTTATGAAAAGAAAAGATAAAAACTCATAAGCACGTAAATTACAACTCCCGAATCACCCGTGTGACCGGTAAATAAAACATAAAATTAAACAGTCTAAGGGTTCAATTCTGTTCAGATACAGGTAACTGTGCCCACACCCCAATGTTCCGTTCAGTCACTGAAACTTGTTCTTGCCCTGGAAATTGGCCCAGAAGCGCCCGCCTCGGGCTAGTGTTGTGGGAAGCGTGCGCCTGGCGCATTGTATCTGGGAGGCGCCCGCTTCTGGGCTTACCTGTCAGATTATCAGAAACTTATGGACTCAGGGGATTGCCCTGGTCCTGATTGTGTGATGGAACCCCTGCAATGTTTGTTAGCACGAAATAATAGGAGGAATAGGAAGAACACATGGAAGGCGGGCGATTCTGAAATTTGACGCGGGACGCGCGCGCTTTGGACCATGAAGGTTCGAGGCGCGCGCTTCCCATGTCAATTTCCAGAATGCCTAGAAAAGTGAATTATGAACAGAAACACAAGTTTAACCCTCAAGCACTTCCCCAGCAGAGTCGCCACTGTAGATACCCTGGGGGCGGGGGCCACGGCTTGGCTAGAGCGCGTGGACTACCCTAGGATGTCTAATTGTTTTTTAGAGTCACCACCCACGTTTTTGAGGAACGTAAGAAAACCTAATGTTTATGAGCCTAAGTTTGATTTATGAAAACAAAGATTCTTTGGGATGAGGGGTTCGGGGGTTAGGTTACGAAATGGGAAGTACTTAAACACCCATTTCGCCCGAGCAATGTCGGTCTTGTTTGTTCATAATTCACTTGTAAAGATAAATGCGTTCTTCCTATTAAAATGATGATAAAAAGGGGTATTAAAGTTTGAAATGTAGGGAGATGACTCCTAGGCTAATTCAATGTAATGAAAGGACCGTTGGTGTCATGTCCCAAATGGTTTTGGGTGATTGCACATTTGATTGAAGAAGAAGAAGAAGAAGAAGAAGAAGAAGAAGAAGAAGAAGAAGAAGAGGAAGAAGAAGAAGAAGAAGAAGAAGAAGAAGAAGAAGAAGAAGAAGAAGAAGAGGAGAAATGTTCAAGACATTTACCTATAGTATCCTTCAAAGAGAACCTCTTGTAAAGCCTTGAAGAAGAGGTTGAATCCTTAGTTGAAGAAATCCCAAGAAAAAGTCTAGGAAAGAAGTGAGTAAAAGGTCTAAAAGTAATGATGTCCAAGGTCCCCTCCAATGATGGATTGGAGGGGTTTTTATAGTTGAAAAAGGACTGTTTTTAGAGCCAAACGGAGTCTCCAAGAAATATTTTCCGGGCAAAATCATGTATAATGAGCAAGGGAGAGATTCTTGGGCAGAATCTGTAACTGACACACCCCAGAAGCGCGCGCATCCCACCTAGACGGCGGAAGGCGCGCGCGTCTGGCCTCAAGGGCGGGAGGCGCGCGACTCCGAGAAGAAATCTTTGACAGAATGGACTAGAAAGTTAGAACTGTTATTCAGTTTAGTCCCGGGACTTAACGGAGTCCGTCTGGAACTTAACCAAAGTAACAGAAACTAACAGAAAACACTTAAAAGAGGGAGAAACACAAAATCAAGTGTGCAATCGGGGTGAGCAGTCCAAGGCGGGGTGTCTACACTAGGAAAAATCTAATTTTCTCTTGGCCTTTGAAGGACCACCCGAACGACCATCAATCCTACTCTTCTTGGGAGGTCTAGGAACACCGATACGGACCGAAACCTTCTGCTAGGCTTCGAAAGGGTCGGTCAGAATGTTGTTCACATCAGCAGCAGCCTCCTTGTACCTCAAAGCACTGCTAGGCTCAAAGTCCTTTCCTAGCAATTCAGCCCGAAGAGCATCTACCCAAGTAATGCCGCGGTAGACGGTACCAAGCAAATGATCCAAGTAACTCTCGGGAAGGAAAATACTACCCCGGTGCAATGGAGCGGAAGCCCAACGGTTACGATCATCTCCCCAAGCCGACTGAAGCTCATTCGAGAAGTCCGAACCCATATAAGAAACTGGACGAAGCCTCCCGTTCCTCAGAAAAGGAATTATCTGTTGACGGCCAAATTGCCTCAGAACCCGTTCTGGTTGGTAAAACGAAGAATCTCTCAACCCGGGTAAAACCACATGCTGAAAACAAGAGGTCCACTCCACAAAAGGGCGAAGACCCCAAGGGCACCACTCAACCTCAGCTGTAAGATGAGAAGCAAAAAATCTCCTCCAACCCTCTTCAGTCAAATCTCTAATCAGCAACCGTCGCCTATGAAAAACAAAAGGAGAAAGGTCGCCATCTAATGCATAAAGCTTGAAATGCTCCCGAAGCCATATGGTCAAAAGCAAGGGGCTTCCTCGTCGCATCTTGCCCATACGGTGCAATTCGTCCAAACCATGCAAGGTCTCTCCTACAATGAGCGGAATTATGCTAAACCACTGTCCTTTCGCCTGCAACATGATTTCAGCCAACTGCGCATCAGCAGTACCCAGAGAAGTGACAAACAAAACCTCGCTGAAAAGGCAGACAGCCATGGCATTTCTCTTAAAGGACTGAACCGCGACATCTTCCGAATGCAAACTGAAAAACATCGGAAGCTCAGTTATGTCAACAACAGTCCCGTGCATCATCTTCTTCACCTCTGCAACAGGGAGATTCAGAAGGTCAACCCAAGAATCAACAACACCGCGGTGATACTTAGGGACGGCAATCCGACTGGCCAAAGGCATACCCAGAATGGCCCCAAAATCATCGACGGTCGGCACCATTTCATTAGCCGAAAAGTTGAATGTATGGCTATCACAATCCCAAAAGGCTGCAGAAGCCTTCAACAAGTCCCAATCCGGCTTCAATGTCCGCAAAGTGAAAAGAATTTGAAACCCAAAATCTTTGTTGAAAGCGTTTTTGGGATGGGTCTTGAAAGAATAAACGAATGTCGATAAATCCTTCTCGTAACTCTTGACAACCTCGGCACCAAGGCTAAAAAGGTTGGAGGCCATGGGAAAGAAGGTTATAAGCAAAATTGGGCAGTAAAATGGTGTTCTAAAATGGCAGAAGAAAGCTGTTGGAATCGATTTACCGACCAGAAGCTGATATTATAGCTGTTGGGGGATCTTTTGGTCAACAAACATCAGGCCCCGAATATCGCTTCCCAGAGGCGTGCCCCTCCCGACACCGGTCTATAAGGCACGCGCGTCACGTCTCCAAGAGAGAAAGCGCCCGCGTCCCAGGTAAAAAAAAAATGCTCCAGAAATGGCCCCTGTCAAAGTCCAGAAGGCAACCCAGGCACTTCAAAAGATCACAGCCAACGACAAGTTCAGGATCCCAGCAATGAGAAGGAGCTTAATGGCAACAAACACTCAGCTGGGCACACATTAATTTGGTCCGCCCTTAAGGCATGTCTAAAAACTAAAATAAGATAAAAAAACTCCCACTCAAAGTAGGGTGCCTTTTATTTTCTCAAAAAATCAGTTTTTACAATTCATCCCCAGCACAAAGCACTCCACAGTCAACTGTGCCCGCACCCCATCAAAAGTCAAAGTCAAACAGTCAACATCAAAGTACGACTCACGACAACAACTTGTCCCGGGGTGAACCACATAATCACCGCCTACTCATCAAGCAAAATCTACATCCATACAAAGCAAACGGTCCTCTAGGCCCCGCACTTCAGCAGACGGTCCTCTAGGCCCCGCACTTCAGCAGACAGTCCTCTAGGCCCTGCACTTCAGCAGACGGTCCTCTAGGTCCCGCACTTAAGCAAACGGTCCTCTAGGCCCCGCAATCAAGCAAACGGTCCTCTAGGCCCCGCACTCAAGCAAACGGTCCTCTAGGCCCCGCACTTCAGCAGACGGTCCTCCGGGTCCCGCACTCAAGCAAATGGTCCTCTAGGCCCCGCACTCAAGCAAACGGTCCTCTGGGCCCCGCACTTCAGCAGATGGTCCTCCAGGTCCCGCACTTCAGCAGACGGTCCTCCGGGTCCCACACTCAAGCAAAACGGTCCTCCGGGTCCCGCACTTAAGCAAACGGTCCTCCGGGTCCCGCACTCCAGCAAACGGATCTCGCTATCAGCAAACATGTCCCACCTCCAGCAAACGGATCTCGCTATCATCAAACAGGTCCCGCTTCCAGCAAAGAGATCCCGCCTTCAGCAAATGGATCCCTCTATTAGCAAAGCCGCTCACACAGGGAGCGCACCTTTATCTCTCAAAGCCGCTCACACAGGGAGCGCACCTCTATCCCATACAATTTCAAATTCCTGCTTTTATCGAGTCTTTTATTTTTCTTGGTGATGTCCTAGGTGGATGTCTGTCTTTCGTCGACGGGTTTGCCTCGCAATCCACGCCGTCGAGGGGCTCTGTAGACACCCCGCCTTGGACCTCTCACCCCGATTGCACACTTGATTTTGTGTTTCTCCCTCTTTTAAGTGTTTTCTGTTAGTTCCTGTTACTTTGGTTAAGTTCCAGACGGACTCCGTCAAGTCCCGGGACTAAACTGAATAACAGTTCTAACTTTCTAGTCCATTGTCAAAATTTTCCTTTCAGAGTCGCGCGCCTCCGCCCCTTGAGGCCAGACGCGCGCGCCTTCCGCCGCCTAGGTGGGATGCGCGCGCTTCTAGGGTGTGTCAGTTACAGATTCTACCCAAGAATCTCTCCCTTGCTCATTATACATGATTTTGCCCCGGGAAAGATTTCTTGGAGACTCCGTTTGGCTCCAAAAACAGTCCTCTTTCAACTATAAAACCCCCTCCAATCCATCATTGGAAGGGACTTGGATCTTTTCCTCAATCTTTTACTCACTTCTTTTCTAGACTTTTCCTTTAGACCTTTGCAACTAAGTACTCAACCTCTTCTTCAAGGCTTTTCAAGAGGTTCTCTTTGAAGGTTACTATAGGTAAATGTCTTAAATCTCCTCCTCTTCCTTCTTCTTCTTCTTCTTCTTCTTCTTCTTCTTCTTCTTCTTCTTCTCCAATCAAATGTGTAATCACCCCAAAACCATTTGGGACATGACACCAATGGTCCTTTCATTACATTGAATTGGCCTAGGAGTCATCTCCCTACATTCTAAACTTTAAAACCCCTCTTTTGTCATCATTCAAATAGGAAGAACACATTTATCTTAAAAAAGTGAATTATGAACAATCAAGACCGACTTTGCTCGGGCAAAATGGGTGTTTAAGTACTTCCCATTTCGTAACCTAACCCCTGAACCCCTCATCCCAAAGAATCTCTATTTTCGTAAATCAAACTTAGGCTCATAAACATTAGGTTTTCTTACGTTCCTCAAAAACGTGGGTGGCGACTCTAAAATCAATTAGACATCCTAGGTAATTCACGCGCTCTAGCCAAGCCGTGGTTCCCCCGGGGTATCTACACTATGCTTAATATTTTCACATAAATAGGCCGTCCCCAAGGACGTAACTTTTACAAACGATCGGTTTACTAAATCTCTGGTCGTTTCAATAGACCAATTCTACTTAGCGAAGACATTTCGCTAGACTTTACTTACTATCAGGCCGATTCACTAGGCCTACTTTCATTCACACTTGGCCGTTTCAATAAGCCATTTACTTTTGCACTTGACCGTTTCAATAGGTCACTTTATTCTTGTTTCGATCATTTCACTAGACCAAAACTAATTTCACTTTCGCCATTTCAATAAGCCAATTAATACTCATGGTCTTTTCACTTGACCAGTACTTCTTTGTTCTAAATATCTCACCCGCCATAAAACTTAAGAACAAGACAATTAACAAAGCTATTTGCTTAATTGAATCATAAACTTTTATTAAGAGGATCTTCTGGGAATAAAAGTAGACAAAACAAAATTCTAGTGTTTTTCTCTAAACTAGAATTAACTTTCAATACTATAATTAAATAACTCTATGTTCCACTTTTCACTCATGGGACAACACTTTTCCTACGCCTTCCCTAGGTTTTCCACTTGGCACCTTTGGAGCCTTCTTAAAGCCTCTTGGTCTTCCTCTTGGACCTACGAACCGGTACCATTGGTGGTTTATCATCATCAATTTCTATTGGATTGGCTTCGTTGCCTTTAAGGTTGATATCTACTTCCTTGATTTCATCATCAGCTACCAATTATTCCTCATTTGGTATTTCATTACCTATGAGTGTGGTCCGGTTAGGCTCTCTAGCCTTTTCTTCCTTGAGATCTTTCAGTTCATAATACTACTGATAGGCCTCTTCTCTGACCTCCGGGTAGTACCTCTCATTCTGACTCGTAGTCTCTTTTACTTCTTCTAACTCTTTGCTAACATCTAACCAAACCTTCCTATCTCGCATCCATTTTCTCCATGCAAGACTCACCTTGGCCTTTTCAGCTATTAATTCTCCTTTCAGCTTCAGGATTTTGAGTGCATACCTCTGGATCACTCTTTGCTTATTCGTTCTATACTTCAAGTTCCTTTCGAGTTTCTTCTAAGTCCGTCCATAACTTACAATTTGGACATAACTATTATCAGTACCAAATAACCAAAAGGTATATGACCATAACCATTATTTTCATAAGCAACATAAAGTAATAACATTCTAGTGTAATCCTTCAAGTTTCATTCCCAAAGTGTTCACTTATAATCCTTTATATTACTCTATATTCCTCGAGGAAATCTTGTCTTAGGTTCTTTCCTAAAATAGTAAGTTTCTACAAAAGGAAAGTTTCCAAACTTAGAAAGTTTCCCAAAAATACTTTGTTCTTATCAGAGTTCTAAAGCCCAACATCGTTAAGTACTACTTCTCCCAATAGTCTTAACTTCTAAGTCTGAGTCTCCCAAGTAATCTTAAACCAGGCTCTGATACCAACTGTAACACCCCAACTTTTCACTACAATTAAATAATAACTTATTTGAATAAATCCCAAATTCAGAATGCCCCAACGGCTACAGATTAACCACAATTCAAACTTTAACTAACATTCAAACCCAAACGGCTAGTACAAGTCACTAGCTCAAACGGTAACTAATGGAAAATAAAGACTAGAACCTAAACATAGCGGAAAACATAACTACTAAATAACTTCTTTCAAAGGTAACTCTTATGCCGCCAAAACTTTGCGACTCTTGACCTGCTTATTTATAACCTGGAGAGAAATAAGAATGAAAGGAATGACAGAACAATGCCCAGTAAGTTCATACGGGATCCCATCGGGTACTAAGAGGAGATGACCGAAACGAACGGTAACAATGAATTAACAATGAACGGATATAACTCAAGGATCAAACCAATAGTTTGAAAAGAACATTTAACAATATCCAAAACAACTCATCACTTTGAAAACATGTGGCTACGGAAGTCAGTTTCCAAAAAAATACTTTTCACAAAACACTTTACTTCACTTTACTTTTCCTTATTTTGCTTCACTTTACTTAATTTAGGGATTAAGCACACGCTGTACCCAGGGCTCGGGTTTCTACTGACCGCACCCAATATCGGTGTATCATGATAACCTACGCGACTTCATCAAGCAACGCAAAGGGTCCACATGTTCATCTTAGAACTATGGATAACTATAAGGGGTCCACTTATCCATTTCGGGATTATGGGTAACTGTAAGGGGTCCACTTATCCGTTTCGGGATTATGGATAACTGAAAGTTACATTATTTGTTACGAAACTTCACTTTAAAGAGCTTTACAAAACTTTACTTGACCACTTTTTAAAAGGTGTACATTTGACTTTAGACACCAAAATCACAATACAAATCATACACATGATAGCCCAATTGAACAACAATAAAATCAATAGGGCGGATAACAAGGAACGGTAACATTCGCGGAACGGAAAGTTATTTAAAATACTATCTAGCCACATAGATAGTTTACTTTTAACAAAATCAGAGATTGGGAATCCTAAACAAGGATTGAAGCCAATTAACTACTAAGAACGTAATTCCTTACCTTAGCTTTGCAATCACTAGCTTGATTATTCCGCTTGCACAAATCTACAATCATGCAAAAGCCTAACTTAGACACAAGTAAACACTATTTTACTTCCGTCCCAAATTACTTCTTTTTACTTGGTTAACCCTATGAATTAGTCATCTTTAACCTCTTTCATAGTTAACCTATATCCTTATGAATTACTAAAACACCCCTAGGGTTTTATTAATCAATTCCCAACTCTCAATTTCACTTTATGAATTACACACACTGATTACACACTTTCTGCACATACATACTGAGTACACCTACATACAGTCATACCCACCCACTCTGATACACCCACACATACCTACTGTTTTCATCACAAAATCACACACACCCTTATCACCAGTACACACGCACACCTGCACACACACACACATACATATACACACAGTACACGCACACACATACAAAACCATGGCAGCCACTGCCGCCACAACCCACACCCAAACCATCATCTTCTTCCTTCTTAATTCCATACTACTAAACCCTAGTTCATCTTTAGGGTTCAAGGATATCTGATTTCGATCAACTAATATTATCAAAGATGGGGAAGAAGACATTGATTCAAGCATACCTTAAAGAACGATCCTCCTCTCACTCTTTTTCTTCTTCTTCCTCCGCGCCTCTCTCTCTCTCTTTGCGGCTCCTCTCTGCGCCGTCCCTTTCCCTTTTCCCGTTCTTTCTTTTCTTTTCGGTAGAACACAATAATACTAGGGGTTTAATAAGAGAGTATTTATATAAAAGGGTTTCCCCAAAGTCCCTAATAAAAAGGACTCCTATTCTTTTTATTTAATGAATTAGGCTTTCCCACTCATGACCCAAAACTAAACTAATCCTTTTATTAATTGCTCGGCCCAAATAATAATTAGGAGTTTTAAAATAATAAAATATAAAGGGTAATTTCGGATTATTACAATTTCCTCCATGTCAAATCTGGTTGTGAATTATGGTTTAGTATATATTCTTCCTCATGTTTTCTAGCTACATTTCTCTCATCTCATCTTGTTCCTATTCTGCAAATGCACGCTCTGTAACATTTTTGCAGATATATTCGAGAATTCAGGAGAAACACTGAGTGATTGTGACACAAAATTATTGTTTGCCGCTGCTCTGATCAAGCTCATGCATTTTTTTGTTAAGCATCCAGCTGGTGGTAAGGAACTTGTTCGTGCAACTGTGCGGACAACTGGACAGTCAACTGGTAAGTCTGCTACTGTTTTAAGGGGTAAGTACATCTTCTGCAGAACTCTCTGGTCTATAAAGGTTTGCTGCGATATGAGTTGAGATTGATGATTCTCTTAGAGGTATTTTGTTGGGGAGATTCAAATTTAGGGGGAGTGGAAGATATTCACAATTTTCTTTCTTTGAGTTTGATGGTTCTTCTCAAAAAGGGGGAGAAAGGTGTGGTCTTCATATTCAGGGGGAGAAAGATGTGTTCCAATGTACAAATTCAAGGGGAGAGATTATTGTTTTGGATGTTTTGATCTGAACCACAAAGATAGGGGGAGATTGAAAGAGTATGAAATACTCTTATATTTTATTTTGTATCTTTGTGATTCTGATAAGTTTATGTGTATATTTAGTTTAATTAATTACTCCCTCCGTCCCAGCTCACTTGAGACTTTTTGATCAAAACTGGTCGACTTAAGGTCGGTTTGACCAACATTTTATAGAAATATTTATGATCTGAACAAAAATTAAAAAAATGTAAAATGACCACCATTAAAAATCCTCTCAATGAAAATTTTTAAAAAGTTTTTTGGAACATAAATATTTCTATAAAGTGTTGGTCAAACCGACCTTAAGTTGACCAGTTTTGGTCAAAAAGTCTCAAGTGAGCTGGGACGGAGGGAGTATAGTTTAAATAATTGGAACATATTAGGAGTAGTTTATTTTATGATATTGATTTTGATTTAGTTGACTAACATATTAATGTTTATCTTTGGTAAGAGTATTTTTGTATTATAGGAAAGTTGGACTCTTTACTTGGAAGGTGTTTGGATGAAGAAAGATTTCCACATCAAACGATTCATTCAGTCTCCTATATATATGGCGTCAAGATTCAGTCCAAGACTACGGATTCTGAGATTCAGAAAGTGTCATTTTCGTTTGTGAAAGAGTCCTTGTGTTCTTGAAGTTCTTGTTCATCAAGACTTTAAAGTGTTTGAGTGTTTTCATTTATTCTAGAGATCTAGAATAGTTTGATCTTTTCATAGTTGTTTGTTCTTTCATAAAATCTTGTACTCTGCAAGATTGTTTGATTAATGAAAGTTTTCCAGCAAGTAAATTCTTGCTGAAGTGTTTAATTTTTGTCTTTAAAATTCCGCTGCATTTACTCTGTTCGTCGACAGTTGTCAAGACAGTTGTGAGATCAACTGTACTCACAAGTGGTAATTTTCCAGAAACAGTCCTAGCTTTATTTCTTTCACAATCAATTTGGGATAAAATTACATGAACATCATAAACCCAATACCCAAATTATACACATATATACATGGATTTCATGATACACTTATATGCCACACTCATAGTGCACCCATGATCACACAACAATCACTATACACCAATAGCAACACTTTATTTTCTTAATCATCTCATTTCCAAGTTCAAATCATCAATAAAATCATGATAATTAAAAAAACCAAATAGTTTAGGTTTATTACCTTTTGAAGGAAATCCACCATGGAAACATTAATATTTTGAGATCCCTATGCTCCTTTTGATGAGAGGAACAACTTTGGAGAGGATCATTTGATGAAATTCTTTATGATCTGAGTAGAAATGGGTATTAATACCCCACTCACACAAGCATGAGGTGCTTCCCCCACATCACACACAATTTTAACGAATTCGGTTAATTGTCGTTAAGTTTTACAACTTCATTAAATTATTTAACACTAATTAAAAATATTAAATTCACTAATCATCATGGATTAGTCCTAGTACCTTATTTACCATTACAGTCATTCACCTTTTGTTAACTTTTGAACTAACAAAACTAACGGGATTAACGGATTCCATAATTTTGGACTAACTGAGAATTTCCAGAAAATGGTGGAATTAGTCCAATATTTATAAAAATATTTCATTTCATTAATAATATTCCTTAAATGTTGATTTACAACATTTAATACCCAATTATATCCAAAATATACAACTTTAAATACATTATACACTTTCAAGGACCTCAGAAGAATTTCTAGAAAATATTGCCTAAGAATTCGGCAAAACAGGGGTGTGCCCTCAGCAAGGTAGGAGGCTGCCTTGGCCAACTTTCCATAAAATTACCGTTTTGCCCCTTTTTACCAAAAAGTCAATAATTCCCCTAATTTTTATTAAATTCATATAAGTTCCATAAAAAATCACAATAAATCTCAAATAAGTTTCCAGAATTTATAAATGTCAAAAATATGACCATTATCCCCTGGAGTCAACAAAGTCCACCTCGGGTCAACCCAAGTCAACCCAAAAGTCAACCAAAGTCAACAAATTTCAGAATTTTCTCATAATTTCTATAATTGTTCATATGACTCAAATAAATATTAAACAACATTTTTCAAACTCCAAAACACACATAAAATGACCGTTTTACCCTTAGAGTCAACAAAGGTTCACTAAGTCAACTCGAGGTCAACAAGGTCAATCTCAACCCAATAATTTTATAATCTTCCCATATCCTCATTATCTCTCATTCTTGACTCAAATTCCATCACTTTCAATTTACAATAATTCACTAATGTAAATTATTTCATTCTCATTCAAACATATACACAAAGACCAAAAGCTATAATTGCTCATTTTGTTCATATCCACAATAATTCACCCCGTTCTTTCTACATCTCATTTCAACAAAATATCTAACATATTGTGAAACATTAAGTCTTCTCATTTCATAACTCATTCACACAATTTCTTTCCAAGTTCAAGTAACACATCAAGTATACTTTCCATCATGTCCAGTGACATATACTATCCCCATGTAGTCAATTTGCTTGAGTTTGAGGTTAGAATGAACTTGAATCTTTGAAATAAGATGATGATGAATTTCAAGAATTCATAATCATCACAATTTCCACCCCCAGACTGATGGGCAGAAGGAAGTGGTTAATCGAACGTTGGGTTCTATGGTTTGTTGTTTGTGTAGTAACAGTCCAAAGAAGTGGGATCAGTTGTTGGCGACCGCAGAATTTGCCTTCAATAATATGGTCAATCGGACTACGAAGAAGACCCCGTTCGAAATTGTGTACCAGCGTCCACCTACACATGCGCTTGATTTAGTGCCATTATCGAAGCTGTCAGGTTATAGTATTGCCACCGAACACATGGCTGAGAAGATTGATACAGTCCAAGCCGAAGTGAGGAAGAACATTGAGGCGTCTAATGCTAAGTATAAGGCCGATGCTGACAAACGACGCCGGGTACATGTATTTTCTGTTGGTGACGTGGTTATGGTTCATTTACGCAAGGAACGGTTTCCAGTGGGGACGTACAGTAAGCTTCATACGAAGAAAATAGGCCCGTGCAAGATCCTGCGCAAAATCAATGATAACGCGTATATTGTGGATTTACCAGCTGGGTGGAATATTTCGCCTACATTCAATGTGGCGGATTTGGTGGCATTTGTGCCGGATGTGCCTCTTTATGTGGATTTGGACTTGGGGCCAAGTCATTTTCAAGTGGGGGAGAATGATGTAGCACATGATGGACAGAATGCAGCGCTGGGAGGAGGACTTGAAGGCTCCACCAAAATAGCACGGCCGCGCGAAGTACAAAGCACGCTCGTGCGCAAATTGGGATGAAAGATGGAGGCAGTCGGCAGCAATGGCAAGACCGTGTCCGGCGTTACGCCAGAAATTTTATTGTTTTCGTTTTCCTTTTTTCGTTACAATAACTTGAGGATATTTTGGTATTTTGTTAAAGACAATTTGTGGTAGGGTTTATTATTTTCTTAGGAGTATAAATACCCATCTAGGGTTAGGAAAAAAAGACATCTTATTATCTTTTATCAAATTTGCAATTTTACACTTGGTGTGTTTTAGCCATTGTTGGCTTATTTGAGGAATTCTCTGCGGTAGAATTTCTTGTTGATTGTTCCGCTGCGTCATTATCTCATGGATCCTAAATGTAGTAAATGATGACATTGGTAATAGTTTGAATTATATTTCAACTACCAAGGATGTTTGGAATCAGTTGCATGATAGGTTTTCAGCAATTAATGGATATAGACTTTTTCAATTAGAAAAGGAAATGCATACTCTTGAACAAGGTAATTCTTCTGTTGAAATCTACTTCCACAAACTCAAGGGACTTTGGGATGAAGTTGCCTCTATTGACACTATTACCACATGCAAATGTCTGTGTACTTGTGGTAATAGCAGGATTGATGCAGAGAGAGAACAAAGGAAGAAATTAATGCAATTTTTTATGGGTTTACTTGAGAGTTATGTTGGAGTTAGGGGCCAGATTCTGCAGAAGAAAACCTTACCATCTCTTGATCAAGCATTCTCTATGGTGAAGAAAGAAGAGGTGCAAAGGCAAGGGTATGCGCAAAGTTTCAATGGCTCAAATTAATGCCATGTTAGCAATTGTTACACAAGTCAGCAAGAATCAGTTTTAAGAATCAAGTGAATCTGTTGCTAATTTCCAAGCAAAGACCAATGTTAGAACTCAATTTAAGAAGGGAGTTAATTGTGAATATTGCAAATTGGAAGGCCACACAAAAGGAGATTGTTATAATTCTTTACAAATTCTATCTTTCCAACTTAGCTAACCTGTAAGATCATGGCTTGCAACACAAGTCATTTAGTGAATTCCATACATAAAATCATAAGTATAATGTTAATATAAAGTGTAGTCAATAATAAAATGTGTAGAATTCCTGAAATATAATTTATCTATTTATGATGGGCAAAATGGTAAATTAACATTGCTAAAGCTTGAAAGGGTGTGGTCCCTAAATGAAGTGTCACCATGTTTACTATTTAAAGGCCTCTCCATCAAGCCTAAAACATACTACATTCTTACTTTCTCTCATCTAAATTACTTCATAATGTTGGAAGACTTTTGAGAAATTAAGAGACACTTATCATTTAGAAGAACACTTCTCCCTACTTGTTCTTCATTTCTCCCTTCAACATTAACTATGGATTCAACAAGTATTATACGCTTCCACCTTCATCTCCTTCCTCATTCTTCTTCTAAATATGAGTATGGCATTCAGGGTTAAATTGTTCTAACAATTGGTATCAGAGCCCGCTCATTATTTAGTTTGAGTTTGAGTTCTTTTAAGAAAGCTTTATTGCTTTAATTTGATTCATTTTTTCCTGTTGAATCATAAATGTTTGATGATGATTAGGGACTCTAATTTATTGATAGAGTACTCATAATCTTCATCAGAAATTAAGAAAAAGGTTTGAAAGTTTTGTTCATTAAAATTTAATGATTCAAGTGTGACTATCCCTTCATAACATGGTTTTATGTCTAGTGCATACCATGTGGATCTACTCACTTGATTCCATTAATTTTAAAACAAGATTACCTTAAATAACATGGTTTTATGTTTTAAGCACATACCATGTGGATCTACTTGTTATTAATGCCTTTTGGAAAATTTGGACAAAAATCAAAGAAGTGCAGAAAATCTGGCACGGTCGTGCGCATTCATTTCCTTGAACCAGTGCATCTGAATAGTGCTAGTCCGGACGGGTGTCTTGTTTAATCCGGTCGGACCGGTTCGTTTGGCACGGTCGTGTCTCTGGTTTAGCACGGCCGTGCTCATTGTACCGTGAAAACATGCACTTTCGGATATGTTGGGTATGCTTATTATAAACCACTCCTATTACCTAGATTTGATTGATCTCATAACCTAATTTTATTTTTTTGTGGACTTTAGGATATATTGTAAGAAGTGTTAAAACTTCATTTTTAGAATAGTCCACTTTGATAGTATAGGCTTTAGATTGATAGGCTGAAAATTTTCTAAGTCTGGAAATTTAGTGGTCAAGACCTTGACCGTGAATTCACTTGACCGTGGTAGACCACCTGACCGTGGAAGACCACTTGACCGTGAATCACTTGACCGGAAGTCAGTGACCGTGAGCTTTGTGGCATATCTTGACAGGTCACATTTGACCCCTCGACCGCAAGCCACTCGACCGTGAGGCCTTGACCGCAAATGATGAAGTTGTCCAAGAACCCAAGTTTGTTCAAACTTAACCATGGTCAAACTATGGTTAGTTTAGAACGATGCAGAACTTGGATCCCAAGTGATTCAAATTTGAAATTCATCTAAGTGGGACCACCTCTTATCTGCAAAAAGGACAAACTCAGATTGAGCTCCAATCAGAATTCAACAGCTCATTGTCCTTCAACTTGGAGCCCAAGTAAATCCAACAGCTATTTTCTCATTCAAGGCTATAAATAGCCCTTAAGTTCTTCATTGAACTGTGCTGAGATTCTAAGAGAGAAATTGCTGTTAAAATACTTGGTGATTGAAGATCATACTCAAGATTTCCAGAATCCTTTGAATCTTCAAAGAACTCACCTTCAAACCTTCAAAGATCTCCAGCAACATTCAAGTCATCTCAAGCCTTGTAACACTTAAGATTCATTAGGCTCTACAATCACTTAGATTTTAAAGAGCTTCTGATTCTTACACACACACTCACCCCAATTGATCAATCATATAGATTGCATCAAAAGGGATACACTGGTCTAAGTCTAGGATTTATTCTTCATAGAAAGTAGGTGTTGATTCAAAGCTTCATCTCTGTAATCTGTACACTCAAGAATCAATATATACCTCCATTCAAAATCCAAGACTGACCATCTTGGTAAAGGACGTAGATCTTTTAACAGATCGAACATTTCCAAATACTTGTGTCATTTTACTTTCTGCAAATTTACCTTCAAGTATTGTTCATCTTGTTCTTCACTTGTTCATATTAATCTTGTTTGTTTTTTTAGTGTTTGATCTTTCAGATTTAAGAACGTATTGTGAATTGTGTTTGTTTGTTCTCCACATTGCCTAAGTTAAAATCTGACTAACTTATCTTTTGCCAAAAACTTCTAAGACAACAACTTTCAATCTCTCAACCATCTGACCGCAAATCTCTGACCGCACATCCTTGACCGCATTTTTCTTGACCGGAACTACCTGACCGTGAGAAAGAATCCACTTAGAGATTTTCATCAAAAACAACCTTACCTTATTTCTATCGAAAACTTCTGCTGTGCATATTACATCTTGACCGCACGGTTTATTACTTGACCGCAAACTCAAGATTGTAAGCACTTGGTTGAATTTTGAAAAAGGGTTGAAATTTTAAGTAGGCTATTCACCCCCCCCTCTAGCCTCCTTTCATACCCTTGTTGTGTCTTTGGGACCAACAAGTGGTATCAGAGCTAACACCTTTATAAAACTTCTGTTTTTCAAGCTTAACAGCTTGGGTGCCGATTCAAAATGGCAAGTCAGAAAACTATGGCAACGGTTAACTTCACTCATGTTCCAGCGTTCGACGAAGATAATTTTGACGTATGGAAGCACAGCATTCTAACTCAGTTCTACTCCATGGACGAGCAACTTGGTGATTGTCTTACCATTGGACCATACTTCCCAATGAAAGCTAATCCGGATCCAGAAACAAATGGTGCAAATCCGACTATCAAGAAACCAAAAGCTGAATGGACCGATGAAGAGAAAAGACTGGTTGGAATGGATGTGAAAGCAAAAAGTATACTTCTAAGTACCTTGAGTATGTCACAACGTCGACAGATCATGGAATGTTCTACTGCAAAAGAACTTTGGGATGCAATTGAAGATTACATCGAAGGAGATCAAGCTTGCAAGGAAAGCAAAAAGTTTGCAATTCAAAGAAGATTCAACAACTTTGCTACGATCCCCGGTGAATCACTAAGAGCCACTTATGATCGTTATTGTGAGATCGTGAGTACTTATACAGCACTCGGAAAGAAGCTTACCAAGAAAGAAATCAATGTTAACTTTCTTGCCGCTCTTGGTTCGCAATATCTTCACAAAGGAAACACTCTTGAAGATACCAAGCTACTAGATGACATGTCTCTCAGAAGCCTCTATGCCAACCTCGAGGTCTTTGATATCAAGCTTAACAACATTGCTGAAATGGAAGGAAAAACAAAGAGCTTATCGTTGGTTGCTCAAAAGGAAGAAGTGATCGAGGAAGAAGATCCAAAAATCTCCACATCAGATTTACTTGATATGGATGATGATGCTTTTGCTATGTTCGTGAAAAGATTCCAAAAGTTCAGAAAGACAGCAAGACCCGGATCAACAAGCAAAGCTCCAACAAGGTTTTCAAGGAGCAGCCCTTCAAAGAAGAAAGAGAACTTCAACTTCTCCAAGAAGAAAGAAGATCTTGTTTGTTTTAATTGCAGGAAACCAGGTCACTTCGCATCAGAATGTCCAATTCCCAAGTATGAGTATATGAAGAAGAAAAGTAACTTTACTCCAAGGTATTCAAAGCAAAAGGGAATGATGGCTGAAGAAGACTCTACCTCAAAAGAGTTAGCTACTTAGATAGAGTCAGACTCTGATGAAAGCGATGAGGATTCTGAAGAAGGTCACATTTGTTTGGTCGTTCAGTCCGATGATGAGGATGATAATAAAAGTCGTCGCTCACCAAATGCAAAACCTAAACGGATAAGTTATACGGCCGATGAACTTGCTGAAAAAGGATTCCTAACTCCGGTTCAAAAGAATGGTGATCTTCTATTTTCAAGATGTGATGTGAGTGCAGCAAAGAAGGCTCTACTAAACCCCAAAGTGAAGGAAGTTCTGTCTACCACACCACAAGTCAAATTTGACATTTCCCCCGATGAACAAGAAAAGATGTTTGCAAAAGCTGAACAGGTAATTAGTAAATTCTCTGGCATGAAGGAAGCTTTAGCACTTTCAACTGAAGAAATTTCCCAGCTTAAGATGGAGAAATCTCTATTAAGATCTGAACTCACCCTCCTTAAGGAGCAGATCAAGAGTATGACTCCTCTTACTGATCGAAACCGTTTCTTAGAAGAACAAAATGCTATATTTAAAGTTAAAAACGAAGAATTGGTTGCTGAGATAAACGACCTGAAAAGGATCACTAATGAGTGGACCAATTCTCGTGTCACTATGGAACAAATCTTAGAATCCCAAAAGTCTAGTGGTGATAAGGAAGGCTTGGGATTCCAAACTAGTGACAACTTTAAATGTGCATCTTGTTGTGAAAGAGATGAGAAATTTACCCAGCAAACTTTGGAAGGATCAAAAGCTAAACATCAAGAATCTAAGGGTAAAATACCAGAACCAAAGAAGAAACTAGAGTTCCACTATGTCTACCCTAAGCATCAAACTGGCAAGGCTTCAAAGTTGAAAGAAAAAGTCATGGAAGATTCTACCGCAGAGGAATGCTCTGAGAAGGTACCTGGACACGACCGCGCATCAACCTCAAGATCCGGTCGAGTAGCCTTCCGCGGCATGTCGACCGCAAACAAGGGTCATGCGGTCAAGTTCAAGAAATTGAACTTTGTTCAGGAGAGATCTTCCATACCAGTTAACGATGTTGTGCTCAAGACCACAACGAAGTTTGTTAACCCTCAGTTGGGTGGCTTCCACCATTGTTCCGTGTGTGATGATTATGGTCACAAGGCTGCTGAATGTCTTTTAAGATTCACACCAAATCCCAGAAGGCTTAAACCCCCTTCTGTGAGGCAAGTGTGGGTTGTTAAAAGTTGCTAACCCTTTGGACCCAAAAGAATAAAAAGGGGACCTTGTTCTTAAATGTTTATTTTATAGGTCCTCTGCTTAATGGCTGGACACTTCAAGGATAAATCAAGTTTATGGTATCTCGATAGTGGCTGCTCAAGGCACATGACCGGAGATATCAATTTATTGGAAGATGTCCGTGAAGAAAAAGGGCCATCAGTAACCTTCGGAGATAATAACAAAGGAAAGACTGTAGGATATGGAGTCATTCGTAAAGGAAAAATCACCATCCAAGAAGTCTCTCTAGTTATTGGACTACAACACAATCTACTCTCAATATCTCAGTTCTGCGACAAAGGATTGCAATGCCACTTCACTTCAAATTTCTGTCTCATCAAAGATGGCATATCCGGCGTCACTTTGCTCAAAGGGATTCGTAAGAAAAATGTTTATGTTGTTGATTTTACTTCATCTTGCATTTCTTCTAATCTCTGTTTTGTAGCAAAGAATGTTAGTGAGAATAGTTGGCTGTGGCATAAAAGACTAAGTCACTTAAACTTCAAGTATCTCTCCAAGATTGGCAGAGAAAATCTAGTTCGTGGTCTACCCAAAGTAGCTGATCACCACGATGAGAAGTGCACAGCATGTCAACTAGGCAAACAACCAAAAGCGTCTTTCTCCAGCAAGACGACACCTTCAACTTCTAGATGTTTGCAACTGCTACATATGGATTTGTTTGGACCTGTTACTACCGCAAGTATTGGAGGAAATAGATATACCTTAGTTGTGGTAGATGACTACTCAAGATATACGTGGGTCGAGATGATGAGCTCCAAAGATGATTGTTATGACATTTTGACCGCACTCTTTAGACAGCTCCAAACACAAAAGGAATATGACATCGTTAGTGTTCGATCCGACAACGGTACAGAATTCAAGAACAACGGTGTTGCTCAATACTGTGATGATCATGGTATTGACCACAACTTCTCTGCTGCTGGAGTTCCACAACAAAACGGTGTTGTGGAAAGGAAGAACAGAACGTTGATAGAGGCTGGAAAGACTATGATTGCTAAAGCAAAGCTACCTCAATACTTTTGGGCTGAAGCCGTTAACACAGCATGCTTCACTCAAAATAGATCCCTCATCAACAAGACCTACAACAAAACTCCTTATTAACTTTGGAGAGGAAGAACCCCCAACATAGCATACTTCAAGATATTTGGATGCAAATGCTTCATACTCTACAACGGTAAAGAACATCGAGGTAAATTTGCTCCTAAAGCCGATGAAGGTATATTTATTGGGTATGCTAAACACTCAAAAGCTTTTCGTGTATTTAATAAAACCACTCTTAAGATAGTTGAATCCGTCCATGTTACTTTTGATGAACATTCTCTCCTTGAGCCACATATGGCTCCAAATGTTGCTGATGATTTTGTTGAGATAAATGAGACAGGTACAACTCAACCACAAAATCAATCAACTCAAGGAAACCCATCTACCTCAACTGCACCTCCATCTACCTCTCATGAAGCACCAGAAGCTACCACATCTGCTACTACCTCAAATGGAGTTGAAGTTGAAACACCCATAAATGTGGAAGAACATATCCCTCAAATTACTTATGATTGGGATGGCACAAATGATGTACCACTAGAGGATTTACTACCTCCAACTCAACCTGATATACCTCAAGAAGTTCGTGAGGTCAGAGATCACCCAATTCAGAATATCATTGGTGACCTACATTCTGGTGTTCGAACAAGAAGATCAAACTATGATGCACTTACCGCATTTGTATCTCAAGTTGAACCCAAGAAAGTTGGAAGCACTCCAAGACTCAAGTTGGGTTGTTGCTATGCAAGAAGAGCTCAACCAATTTGAAAGATGCAAAGTTTGGACCTTAGTTCCAAGGCCACAAGATCAAGGAGTGATTGGTACAAAGTGGGTGTTCCGAAACAAGATGGATGAGAATGGAAGCATCACAAGGAACAAAGCTAGGTTGGTTGCACAAGGATATAGACAAGAAGAAGGCATTGATTATGATGAAACATTTGCCCCCGTTGCAAGACTCGAAGCTATAAGGATATTCTTAGCTTATGCCTCTTACAAAAGATTCAAGCTATATCAAATGGATGTGAAGAGTGCATTTCTCAACGGAGAACTTCAAGAAACAGTCTTTGTTGCTCAACCACCCGGATTTGAAGACCCCAAATTTCCAAATCATGTTTACAAACTTCGTAAAGCTTTGTATGGACTCAAACAAGCTCCACGTGCATGGTATGATACTCTATCTAAATTTCTCCTAGAGAAAGGCTTCAAGCGTGGTAAGATTGACACAACTCTATTCATTGCTAAATATCATGATCATACTTTATTAGTTCAAATATATGTAGATGATATTTTTTTTGGCTCTACTAATGAATTGTTGTGTAAGCGATTTGAGAAACTAATGAAAAGCAAATTTGAGATGAGCATGATGGGAGAATTAACATTCTTCCTTGGGCTTCAAATTAAACAATGTGCTGAAGGCATCTTCCTCAATCAAGCAAAGTACACAAAGGACCTTATCAAGAAATTTGGACTTGAAAATGCAAAGGCATACGACACTCCTATGGCTACTGGTAACAAGCTAGACAAAGACTTGAAAGGTAAGAAGGTTGATCAAACCTTATATCGAGGTATGATTGGCTCTCTCCTCTACTTAACTGCTAGTAGGCCAGATATCATGTTTAGTGTTTGCGTTAGTGCTCGTTATCAAGCTGATCCTAGAGAAGCACATCTTATTGCTGTTAAACGTATTATTCGATATCTATCTGGGACTATTAACCTTGGACTTTGGTACTCCAAAGATTCAAATTTTGATCTTATAGGTTACTCAGATGCAGATTATGCAGCATGTACAATAGACAGGAAAAGCACAAGTGGAACTTGTCATTTCCTTGGAAATCGACTCGTTTCATGGGCAAGCAAGAAACAAGCCTCAGTCTCTATATCTACCCCAGAAGCTGAATATATAGCTGCTGGAAGCTGCTGCTGCCAAGTGCATTGGTTGACTACGGAATCAACGAAGAAAATTGTCCAATCTTTTGTGACAATACATCTACCATTGCTGTCTCCAACAACCCTGTCATGCATTCAAAAACCAAACACATTGATATCAAGTACCACTTTCTCAAGGATCATGTGGAAAAAGGTAATATCCATCTAGAGTATGTGAGTACTGACAATCAAATTGCAGATATTCTCACCAAGGCTCTTGATTCGAAGAGATTTAGGTATCTTAGAGGAGAAATGGGCATGCTAGAACTTTAATTACTTGTCCATATACTTTGATTGTGCTAATGTCTTATGTTTTATCCAAGTTCAAAAACAAGTAGGTCACGGTCAACACCCTTACCGGTAAAGCAATCACGGTCGATTATATCTCACCGATCAAGTATCCGCGGTCGAAGTATCAAGATCCTTAAAGTGTTCTGACCGCATCTATGTTGACCACATTCAATATCGACCGCATGACATGAAATTTGTTCAAGGCTTTAAAGAAGCCGACCGCATGGGAAAATGATGATATCCGTTCACTGCTTCAAAGAAGCATTCATAGGCCAAGGTAACTATCTTGACCGCAATAATCACGGTCAAGCACCTGACCGCAAAAAGCTAGGTGACCAGGTAAGTGTTTCTAACTTAACAAATTTTCAGGATCATCTTAGTCATCCAAAGGGGTAATTTTGTAATTTCCTCTTTTCCCTCATTTTTATTTAATTCAAATCATTTGCAATTAATTTTATTTATGTCCGCCGTCACTATCCATGCATTTATGGCAAAAGGACATCTCTGGTCAAATCCCTGAATTTTGCAGAGTTAACCTCCCACTTCTCTGTACAAACCGTTCCACTACTCTCTCCTCCACCTCTCTGCATATTCTTTTTATCAGAAACCCCTCCACTTTCTCTCTCTATTTTCTCTCTCTCTAATTCTCTCTCTACAAACCCAGTTCATCCCTCTCTCTCTCTTTCACCATTTTTTCTCACTTCCTCTATTTAAATGGCTCCTAAACCCTCTCAAACAACCAAATCATCTAAGAAATCTCAAGAACCACACTCTGAAGATACAATGGTATGATTTCTTGACCCAAAACTCCTCCATTTTCAGTTTTTGTTCTCGTTTTTGGCGGGTTTCCACAACCCTTCGCATTCTATTGTCTTAATTCAATCTCTGGGTTGTTATGTGCTTTGATACTTTGCATCCTAGCTATATTCATGATTTCGAGTTCAATACAATAGTTGGATTCGAGTTTGGTTTGATAAATCCCTCTATGCCATGTGTATCTTTAAAGCTTTTATTCATACTTTGATTTATTTTGCCCTTTCATATTCTGGTAATTATGATGTTTTGGTAGTGAAATTGTTGATATTTTCTTGCTTAATCGGTTTTTGTGCCCATTTTGGTGTAATTTTTATGAATTTTCGTCAACTATATCGTATTCTGGATTTTCGCGATGAACAGTGTTCTTATGATGTTCTTCGTGTTCTTGAGCAATTACTTTTTGATTCTCATTTTTTTGCTACACATAGTGTTTTGGTGTTTGTGTGTGTTTTCGAAATTTTGTTAAAATTTCACCAAGTACTTATGACTACCGCACTCTATGTCTACCGTGACTTCCTTGTCGACCGCTTGTGTCTTTAACCGCTATGGTTACTTGACCGTGCATTGTCGACCGTGCTAAATACTTTCTAACTTCTCAAACTTTTGTAGGAAGAACAATCATTTATTCCTGGATGCATTATCAATTATGAAGATCTTCAAAATGATGCCATTGGAAGGCACATAATCAAGAGAATGAAGAAATCTGGTATTCTCCATTATTTCACTATGAATCAAACCAGTCACTACCTTGCCGCAGTAGGTGAATTTTACTCAACCGCAAAAGAAGTCAAGGGACGTGATGAGCAGAACAAACCACTTCACTGGATTGAAGCTGAAGTTTACGGTCACAAAGTTGAAATTGACTACACCGACATTGCTGCCACTCTAGGCCTGGACATAGACTTTGATGCTCCTGAATCTCTGTCAACTGCCGAATATGATGGGTTAGCAGTAAGGCTGATTGGATCTGCTGACGTTTGCAAGCCTTACCGCAAAGCATTTCCTGAGGTGATGTACTACATTGGTCACTTAGTTGGTCATGGTCTGCTCTGCAAAAGTGGCAATCATGGGAACTTTAACACTACTCAATGGCACCTGTCAACCGCAATCTACTTGGGAAGGAAGATGAATTGGCCTAAAATCCTTTATGGCCTGTTAATCGACCACATCAATGATTACAAGAAGCAGTTGGCTGACAAAGCCCCCACCAAGTACAAGAAAAACTCCAGGTTTCTCTCCATGATCTTTAAGTTCATTCCTGAAACGAGAAAAGCAATTGGCAAAGACAAGGATGCCAAGGTACCTATTTCTCTATCTAAAGTTTTTAATATCAAGACCATGCGTTCTACTTTTCGCAATCGGTTTGGTGATACCCAGTATCAAGAGTACCTCACCCGTGATCCAAAAGAACCCTATGTTGCTCCAAACTACACCAAAGCAGCAAGAATGGCTCTAGGTATTGATGATCCTGGAAAGTCAACTTCCATTCAGGATGAGGAAGAGACTAAATAAGCTGAGGAAGAACAAGTGTCAAAAAGAATCAAAGGCAAAGGCGTTGCTAGTGCCTCGACCGCTCCTCCCAAAATCAGACCATTGACAGGAGTTGTTATCAAAGACCCTTCAACGGTCAAGCTCCCTTCCAGAATCCCTCCTACCATTCCAATCAAAACCAAGTCTACCGCACCCATCTCCAAAACAACGGTCTCCAAACCTGCCGTGTCCTCTCCGACCACTCCATCCAAAACTTTAAAATCAAAGTCTCCTGTACTCCCTGCTTCGTCTCAGGGGGAGAAATCCAAAAAGAGGGACCTTTCACTCAGTCCCATCCAAACCTCCAAGAAATCCAAGGTTGCAAGACCACCTCCTTCGACCGCATCTCCAGTATTCACTCCATCCGGTTCACCTATGCAGAGTGACCGTGATGATGATGTTGAAATAGCTTCTACTCAACCGCAACGTCAAAGGGTCAAGCAAACTCTTGAGTTAGTTGATGAACCAGATGATGTAGAATTGATAGAATCAAGTGGTGAATCTGGTAATCAAGATGTTGAAGCTGGTGTAGATATTGAAGCTAGTGTTGATAAAAATGCTGAGAAAACTGTTGATGTTGATAGTCCTGATTTCAGTGACGAAAAGGTTGATGACCAAACTGTTGGTAAGGCTGAGTTTCAGGGTCACGGTCATGATGGCGACCGTGTACCCAGTGATCATGATGATGATGTGTTAGTTAAATCTCCTGCTCTCTCTCCTCCTAGAACTACTCAAGCCACGACCGCATCTGATAGCTCGGTCGATCCTTTGGCTCATCTACTGACCGCAGTTGAAACTTTAACGCAAATCAATCTTGATACTCAGAGTGAGGTTGCAAAGCTTGCTGCAAACCAAGTTAAGTTACAGAATGAGGTTGATCTACTTAAGGCTTCGGTTGTTGAGACCATTAAGGGGGAGAGTCAGAATATTACAAAGGCTATTCTTGAAAGCCTAGCTACCGTGAACCCCAACACTGCCTCGACCGCATCCTCCTCAACCGCTCCTATTACCCATGCTGACCTAAAGGAAGAGCTCAAGTCACAATCTTTCGCTATTGACCGTTCTGTGGTCAAGATCATTGAAGGAGCTGGGTTGGAGCTGACCAAGGCAATGACCCATGATAAGAATTTTTTGTTTGAGAAAATGGATAAAGTAAAATCCTCTCTCAAGGCAGAGATCAATGCCTGTATTTCTGTAGGATTGCTATCGGTCGCCGACAAGTTTGTACCAAAAATAGAAGCTATGAGGCAAGCCATGCAAGTCCACACTCAAAGGCTAGAAGGTCAAACTTCTAAAATTGATAGGGTTTATGAAATTTCTAACACAAATGTGCAGGAAGTGATAAGCAAAATTTCTACCCTACAATTGACCGTGGACAACCTTGCTAGCTCTCAAGCCTCCTCCTCTCAAAATCAGGCGACCGGGCATGGAAGCAGGATTGCTAGAGAAGAAGAAGATGAAGGCGAAGATAGTTTTGAATTTCCGACCGTGAACAAAGATTTCCTAGAGATCAACGACCTTAAGGACCCCATCATCATTCCTGGAGTTGGTCTATCAAAGAAATTCGGCTACTTTGAAGGAGATCCATACTTTGATTAACCGTATCATTTGAACTGACCGTGTGTGGTCATGTTAAAACAATTTGTTAATGTTTGTCTCAAAACAATTTTTATTTCTGTTATGTCTTTTATTTGGGTCTGTAAAACTTTAATCTCTCTTTTGTCTGCACTCCCCTCACCTTAATGATTATATTCTTGTGGAGTGCCTTTTGAATGTGTGTTTGATGCATTTGCATACTTATTGTTATTTTCTCTAAAAATGCATTCAAACCTTATATATCTATCTTGCTAGGATTAGTATTTTTTTTTTTATCATTTTAGGCTGATAGAAATCTATGACACTGGCTTAGAGTGTGCATTGACTTGGGGCATGAAATTAATAAAATATTATTTTCTTGAAAACATGTTATTACCAAGTACAATGAATTAGCCTTTGTTATAGTAGGTAATGGTCTCAATCAAATAGGGGGAGATTGTTGGGTATGCTTATTATAAACCACTCCTATTACCTAGATTTGATTCCCATAACCTAATTTTATCTTTTTGTGGACTTTAGGATATATTGTAAGAAGTGTTAAAACTTCATTTTTAGAATAGTCCACTTTGATAGTATAGGCTTTAGATTGATAGGCTGAAAATTTTCTAAGTCTGGAAATTTAGTGGTCAAGACCTTGACCGTGAATTCACTTGACCGTGGTAGACCACCTGACCGTGGAAGACCACTTGACCGTGAATCACTTGACCGGAAGTCAGTGACCGTGAGCTTTGTGGCATATCTTGACAGGTCACATTTGACCCCTCGACCGCAAGCCACTCGACCGTGAGGCCTTGACCGCAAATGATGAAGTTGTCCAAGAACCCAAGTTTGTTCAAACTTAACCATGGTCAAACTATGGTTAGTTTAGAACGATGCAGAACTTGGATCCCAAGTGATTCAAATTTGAAATTCATCTAAGTGGGACCACCTCTTATCTGCAAAAAGGACAAACTCAGATTGAGCTCCAATCAGAATTCAACAGCTCATTGTCCTTCAACTTGGAGCCCAAGTAAATCCAACAGCTATTTTCTCATTCAAGGCTATAAATAGCCCTTAAGTTCTTCATTGAACTGTGCTGAGATTCTAAGAGAGAAATTGCTGTTAAAATACTTGGTGATTGAAGATCATACTCAAGATTTCCAGAATCCTTTGAATCTTCAAAGAACTCACCTTCAAACCTTCAAAGATCTCCAGCAACATTCAAGTCATCTCAAGCCTTGTAACACTTAAGATTCATTAGGCTCTACAATCACTTAGATTTTAAAGAGCTTCTGATTCTTACACACACACTCACCCCAATTGATCAATCACATAGATTGCATCAAAAGGGATACACTGGTCTAAGTCTAGGATTTATTCTTCATAGAAAGTAGGTGTTGATTCAAAGCTTCATCTCTGTAATCTGTACACTCAAGAATCAATATATACCTCCATTCAAAATCCAAGACTGACCATCTTGGTAAAGGACGTAGATCTTTTAACAGATCGAACCTTTCCAAATACTTGTGTCATTTTACTTTCTGCAAATTTACCTTCAAGTATTGTTCATCTTGTTCTTCACTTGTTCATATTAATCTTGTTTGTTTTTTTAGTGTTTGCTCTTTCAGATTTAAGAACGTATTGTGAATTGTGTTTGTTTGTTCTCCACATTGCCTAAGTTAAAATCTGACTAACTTATCTTTTGCCAAAAACTTCTAAGACAACAACTTTCAATCTCTCAACCATCTGACCGCAAATCTCTGACCGCACATCCTTGACCGCATTTTTCTTGACCGGAACTACCTGACCGTGAGAAAGAATCCACTTAGAGATTTTCATCAAAAACAACCTTACCTTATTTCTATCGAAAACTTCCGCTGTGCATATTACATCTTGACCGCACGGTTTATTACTTGACCACAAACTCAAGATTGTAAGCACTTGGTTGAATTTTGAAAAAGGGTTGAAATTTTAAGTAGGCTATTCACCCCCCCCCCTCTAGCCTCCTTTCATACCCTTGTTGTGTCTTTGGGACCAACAGGATAATTTTGGCACGGCCGTGCATAGTGTGCCGCGAGAACATGCCTTTCTGTAAATTGTTGCACGGCCGTGCATCTTTCTATGCTCGACCGTGCAGCTACTGTTCATCAGAATTGAATTTTGCACAATTTTTGTTTTCCTCTTGAACAAAACATTCATTTTTCAAACCTTAAAGCCCTGATTAATTATATGCTTAAATAATTTTATTCATTGTTTAAATAATATTATCGCCTAAGTGATTAACGTTATTTAAATGCAAAATTATTAAAGTGTTGAATGTTTAAGTTAATATGTGAATGACTTGAATTTTCCAAAGAAGATCTTGACATTTGACTAAACTTGGACATTCATGTGATGACAAATAAAATGAACATTAAGTTGTTTTATTAAATGCTTAAGACTACCCAAAGGAAGATTATGCATTTAATCAAATGTTGTTCAAATTACTTGTCATCTAAGGCAATTATTTATGAGTCAATTTGCAATCCAAAGATTAGTTTTGATGTCATGTTAATTAACTTATTTATGGATTTCATTGATATAATTAATCATTTATTCATATTGTAGTTTCTTATAATGTTTTTGTATTCATTCTTGTTCTCGATTATCAACAGATTTACTTATTGCTTCATCCGTGATTACTGCTATGAGTACCTTACCGATGCTTAAATAGGACTAATTTTAAAACTTGGAAAACAAATAATTATGATCTTGGGCTATATGGACCTAGAACTCGGATTAAGGGATCCGTTTCTCTTCTTATTGCTTAAGTGCTGAGAAGTGAAAATAATCCAACCGCGTGAGCCTAATGATAATAAAGAATGTTGTCCCGGGGACCTTTTGGACAGTGTCTCCGAGGATGTTGATGCTGAAACGTTCCTTGATACCCTTGAGGAAACTTGTTTCCATAAGATATAAGGGTACCGGGAATTTAAGGGAGTACATTTAGAAATAGTTCACCTATCGACAAAACTAAAAGCACTTAAGTCTGGGATATCGAAAGATATTCTTATGCATTTAGTTTTTATCTTTAATGTGCTCATTTTTCATCTACCTTTTCTCATGGGACAAGAGAAGAGGGAAAGAAACTGTGGTTACAAGTAATGAGAAGTCTAAGGGATCATCTAATGATCATAAAGAAATGCTTCTTTTGCAAGGACCTCACTAACATGAAGTTCGATTACCCTAAGTATCACGCTTGGCGTGAAAGGTATATCATTTGGTTTTGTTTGTATTGTATTGAGGCTAATTTGGTTTCAATTCCTACATATACATGGTGATTGGATTTTGGTGCAATCAATCACATAAAGATATTTAACTAGGATTGCCTAAATTACCGAAGACCTAGTAAAGATGAAGAAATTCATCTATATATAAACTAGGAATCCGGTTGAAGTTAAAGGCATAAAGACTTTTCAATCATTGTTAAGTACTAAGTATTATTTTGTATTAAATAATACATTTATTGTACCATCATTTGAACGGAATTTATTATATATCACAATATTGAACAAGAAATGTGATTTCTTTGTTCATTTGGTAATAATAAGATGTGATCTTTATTTTAATTTCAAGGTTGTTGGTACAACGTACTTTGTCAAGTATTCTTTAATTATTTGACACTACTCAAACAATAAATGAATCTTATGATGATGAAACCAAAATATAAAGCAAAAGTTATCAAGTAAAAATTCTTATACCTTATGGCATAAGCATTTGGGTCATATCTCCTTAAGGAGAATTGACAAGCTTATGTCAAAAAGAATCTTGAACAAACTTGATATTCCGGAAAAGACTTTTGTATTAAAAGCCTAAAAGGAAAATTTACAAACATTAAAAGACATGTATCCTCGAGAGCATTAATGTTCTAGAACTAATGGGTATTTGTGAACCATTCACTACCCCTTCATAGAATGGTTAACAACAATTTATTACGTTCATAGAGAATTACTCTCATTATGAATACATTTATTTACTTCATGAAAAGTCTCAAATTGTGATGTTTTTCAACTCTTATAAAACCTAAGTTGAAGTCAACTTAGAAAGACTATTAAGAACGTTAAGTCCGATCATAGTGGTGAATACTATGATTGAAATAACGATTTTGGGGAACAACGTCCGGGTCCTTTTTTTGCTCGCTGGGATTGTCACTCACTACACTATGCCGGATACGGCTTACATGAATAGTGTAGATGAGAGATGTAGTAAAATCCTTAAGGATATGGTAAGAAATATGATTTCTTAACCTCACTCATTATGAGCGATACATTAAAAAACCGCAAATTTAATTCTCATTAGAGCTTCCTCTAAAGTTACTAATAAAAACCCTTGTGAATTATGGACAATTTAGAAACCGTCCTTAAATCATCTTCATTTATGGGGTTGTCCAGTAGAAGCTAGGCCTTATAGGCCTAATAAAGGCAAACTGGACGCTAAAACTATTAGTAGCTAATTTGTGGGGTATGCCGAGAGATCTAGGGGATATAAATTTTACAACCCGAAAACTAAAACATTTTAAAACGAGAAAATGCTAGGTTCTTTGAGGATGTTGAATTTAGTGGGAGATTAAGAGTAATATTTTGAATTTGAAAAAGGAAGAGACATTCTTTTCATTACCTCTTCCCATAAGTTCCAAATTTGATATCATTGTTTTGTATTTGATATTCAAAAAGAACATACAATTCAAAATAAAGATTTCCCTATAAATATTGAACAACATGAAAATGTTGATCATAAGGATGAAATTCAACAACCTCAAAATGAGGTAGAACTAGTGCCCTTTAGGAGATCCAATAGAGTAAGAAGAAAGTGCAAATCCGGATGATTATAAAGTGTATATTGCCGAGAATAAAGGACACTTAGGTTTAGTGGGAGATGAGCCTCTCATGAAACAATTAATAGTCCTAATTCTCATATAGTGAATTAATGTCATAAATGAAGAGTTAAAATCTATACAGATAACAACGTTTGGGATCTTGTCCCATTACCTAAAGATGTGAAACCTATTATGGGTCTTTAAGACCAAAAGGATTCACAAGGTAATATGGAAAGATATAAAGCCATCTAGTTGTTAAAGATTTTACTCAAAAGGGAGACATTAATTATAAAGAAAACACCTTTTCCGGTATCTTCTAAAAACTCTTTTAGATCATTATGGCACATATGGCATATTATGGTCTTGAGTTTTATCAAATGGATATAAAGATAACTTTCCTTAATGGAGACATTGAGGAATCTATGGCTGATTTGGATCAAACTAAGCAATTAGTTTGTGAACTTAAGAAATCCATTTGTAGGCTCAAGCAAAGCTTCTCGTCAATGGTACTTAATCAAGTTATTCTTTCCTTTATTTTTTAAACGAATCTTGATTAAGATTGTGTATACCATAAGTTCAGTGGGAGTAAATTTATAATTTTGGTCTAATATGTGGATGATATTTTGCTTACTAAGTAATGTATGAACCTTTTTAAGGAAACTAAGAAATTTCTTATTTGAAATGAAAGATCTTGGTAAGGCATCTTTGTATTATGAATCCAAATTCACCATGATCGCTCACAAGGTGTTTTAGGATTATAACAAAAGGCCTATATGAAAAAGGTATTACAAAAGGTTTAGCATGCAAAACTGTAAACCACTTGACACCCCTAATTTTAAAGTCTCGAACAGTGTCCTAAAAGTAATTTTTGATCCAAGTATATGGAAAAGATCAATTTTGCATCAGCAATAGGGAGCTTAATGTATAGTGAATCTTATATTTATTTGTTGGGATGCTTGGTCAATACCAAAGCAATTCGGAAAAGAACATTAAGTAGCAGCCAAAAGAATGATAAAAGTATTTACAAAACACTAAAGAACTACTTGCCTATATTTAAAGTCGGATCATTTTGAGATCATTAGGTATTCCGACATTAGTTAAATTATGTGGCTGCATATGTTTATTAATGAACTGCGAATTGTCAACAAGTGTCGAAAGACCGCTTAAGTTTTAAGGTGACAATCGGACGGTAGTCTTATAACAACAAGAGTTAAAGAAAGTCTAACATATAGACATTAAGTTTCTTGTTGTGAAGGAAAATGAACGAAATAAATACAACTTATAGAAACAAACTCTATTTAGAGGATCCATTTATGAAAGCGTTATCATCTTCAGTGTTTCACGAGCATATTGCTCATATGGGTGTAACAACTTTTGATAACATTTAGTATAGTGGGAGTTTGTGTTGTTCTTTCATTAATTGTTCTATTATTTAAGGTTTTGATCTCATTTGGTTAAGTTGGACTAGTTGGAAGAATATTTATATATTCATTATGATTCCATGCTACACATCGATACTTTTGATCTATGTCATTTAGTTGGATTTGTATACGTGATTACTGTGGGTTTAGTTGCGAATCAATTACAACGACTGCCCCTTTAGTCCTTATACTTGGATGACTAATGGACGAGATTGTTATAAATGACAATAAAGTGCGCACATTTGGGTTGTCATTTGTATTATATTTATATTTTAAAGGAAAGACTTGTTTTGCAACCCAAGTGGGAGATTGTAAGATCATTGCTTGCAACACAAGTCATTTAGTGAATTCCATACATAAAATCATAAGTATAATGTTAATATAAAGTGTAGTCAATAATAAAATGTGTAGAATTCCTGAAATGTAATTTATCTATTTATGATGGGTAAAATGGTAAATTAACATTGCTAAAGCTTGAAAGGGTGTGGTCCCTAAATGAAGTGTCACCATGTTTACTATTTAAATGCCTCTCCATCAAGCCTAAAACATACTACATTCTTACTTTCTCATCTAAATTACTTCATAATGTTGGAAGACTTTTGAGAAATTAAGAAACACTTATCATTTAGAAGAACACTTCTCCCTACTTGTTCTTCATTTCTCCCTTCAACATTAACTATGGATTCAACAGGTATTATACGCTTCCGCCTTCATCTCCTTCCTCATTCTTCTTCTAAATATGAGTATGGCAATCAGGGTTAAATTGTTCCAACATAACCAAGTTGAGGAAAAAACTACAAAAAAATGATAAATTAACGAAAAAAAATATACATGAGATTTATTTTCGCGTGAAGGGATAAAAAAAATTCACATCAGGTGATATTACTGACAAATATTGTACTATAATGAAATTGGACTATGGGAACAACCTTGCAACCTTTTTTTAAAAAAAAAAAAAAACAGTTTAAAGAGAAAAATTCTGATTTATAATAATGGAAGGCTTTTTTTTTTTTTTTTTTTTTAAAGGGTACTTTTCTTGTACATACATATAAAAGTGTCTGAAAGTCATTCATATTTGGTCTCAGATGTTGTAATTGTCACCTTCTTCTCTGATATATGCACCACCATTGACTCCATTCCTCCTGCACCCCACATATAATTTGCCATTAACTCATATTATCTTCATTTTATTTTTATTAAAAACTACTCTCTCTGTCTCAGAAAGATAGTCTTATTTTGACTTTTTATGGTCAACAAAAATGAACTTTGACCAACCATTTGTAATGATCTAATCATTCTAGCGAAATTTTAAAATTTGTAATTGATAAATCATCAAGTGATTTATCAATAACAATTTTTAAAATTTCATTGTAATCATTAAATTGACACTAATGTTTGGTCAAAGTTTATTTTTGTTGATCATAAAAACTCAAAATGAGACTATATTTTTGGGACAGATGGAGTATTAATTAATTAATAAATTATACTCCCTCCGTCCCAGACTAAGGTTCTTATTTTCCTTTTTTGTTTGTCCCAGACTAAGGTTTTTAGTTGCTTTATTACCTAAAATGGATGATGGGACCCACTCGTCATTCTCACAACAAAAACTCTTTACCCACTTTCTCCTACTTTACTTTTCATACTCACAACATTTACTTTTTCTTAATCTCCGTGTAAAGTCAAACTAAGAACCTTAGTCAGGGACGGAGGGAGAGTACTCTTATATTTAAGCAAATATAGGGCACAGTGATTGATATCGTACCTTCCATCCTAGACAATTCATCGGCTATCCTCAGTTGGCACTTCTTGCAGTGTAAATCAGCTTCTATTACTACTTCTTTTACGTTCTTTAACTACAAATAGACCTCTTGTGTAAGTTGAGCAAGTTTAACTTAGACAAGTAAATCACATTTTGTAAAAAAAAGTTTGATAACTAGCGATAGTTTACTATTGGACGGAGAGAGTAATATTCACTCCGTCCTTGAAAGATAGTTCTATTTAGTCTTTGATAGTAAATATAAGTGGACTTTGACCATGAAAAATTAGATGAGACTGTATCTTTTAACATCGAAGGGGGTATAACCATTAAACTCGTGAGCTCGATGAGATAGTTTCATCGGAACGAGCCAATTTAGCTCGATCAGGCGTCAGATATGCTGTACTACCTCCGTATTTTAATGAATGCAAATTAGTTTTTGACCAAAATTAAATATTACTCTCTCTATCTCAGAAAGATAGTCTTATTTTGACTTTTTATGGTCAACTTAAATGAACTTTGACCAAGCATTGATGTCAATCTAATGATGCAATGAATTTTAAAAATTGTTATTGATAAATCACTTAATGATTTGTCGATTACAGATTTTACAATTTCACTAGAATGAGTAGATCAACATCAATATTTGGTCAAAGTTCATTTTATGTTGACCATAAAAAGTTAAAATAGGACTATCTTTCTGGAACAGAGGGAGTATTAAAGTAGTAATTCAGTAGATTACATTAACATGCAAGTTAATTCATCAATCTTACATTTCCATTCCATTTTGAAGTCTATTAGCACTATTTCAAGTTTGACAGTCTTTTCAGAAGCAAATTGTAAACCAAATTATCAAGAATACTTTTGCTTGTGATTCCGAAATAAATCATTTCCCAAAAAACATTGGGAAATACTTCTCATAGTTCTAAGAAAATACATGTCTGAATTCGCAATTTATTATTTTTTTATTTTCAAAAAAAAAAAAAAAGAAGTTTGAATTATAACACGAGAGAAATTAAATATTTACAGAGGAATGAGAGACATACCGGAGTTGTTGGAGGAAGAAGAAGTAAGGTTTTACGGCCTTTGTGCAGTCGAAAACGATCTACTTCTTTCCTAGCCCAGGAAACCAGACTCATTATTCCTTTCCTTTACATCTACTCTTTGCTATTCATATTCATACCCACTTTTGAGCTGAGTGAATATTTGTGTTAATAAAATAAAATGAAATGAAATGGACCGACATTGATTTAAGAGTATGACTCATTTAATAGCAAAAGAGCTTTACCTCAAATAGTATCCGGTTTTAACTTCCCATGCGCAGGTCATGAGTTCGAATCCTGTAGCATTCGTGGCATTATGAATTAATAAAAAAAACCATTTTCCTTTTTAAAAAAAATATGACTCATTTATTTTGAAAGTGAAAGGGCAAATTGCAAATTGGTAACCTGTGTTTGTCTCATGTTTGCAATCCCCTACCTGAGAGTTGAATTGTGCCAATCAGGCACCTAAGTTTGTCAATTTGTTGCAATGTGGTGAATAAACTAACTTTTCGTTAATTTTTTAACGGACTTAAACACATGTGCCTCACACGTGACTTTTGAGAAGGGCAATCCTGTCAATTCCTAGAACCTGAGCAAGGCACATATTTATTGAGGGGGTTAACTTGCAAGTTTTTGAAAATAAAGGGAATAATTAAAAAATAAACCCAAAATTCTTACACCACCACAAACACAACCACCATATCTTACACCACCACCACTACCCCAGCACCACCACCATCGCCACCCTTAACAACACCACCACCAACATCTCTCTTCATTCCCAACCCTAGCACAACATTCACTCTCCTTCACCTTCGATCTCTCTCCATTTCCAACCCCAAAATCACCATTCAAAACCAGATCTGAAAAGAAAGAGAGAGAGAGAGAGAGAGAGAGAGAGAGAGAGGAGTCTGGTTGAAGATTTCAAAATTAAACCCTGCAAAGTTGAAGCATACGAATAAAATGGCATGGGCGGCAGTGCTGACGGAGAAGCAAGAGGCTCAGGCGAGCTATGAATTGAGGGTGGGCGGGGGTGGTGTGGCTTGGAGGGGAGGGGATAGGATGAGGCAAATCTGGTTGGGTCGGTTATAAGGCAAGGGTGGTGGATGAAGGGGGCCGCTGGTCGGTCGGGAAAGATGGTGCGACGGGTGGGAATGGGGAAGGGAGGGGGTGGAAATGGGGGAGGGTTTCTGGGTTCTTGAGTTTTTTTTTTTTTTTTTTTTTTTTTTTGGGGGTCAAAGGTAATAGGCAGAGAAGTGTATAAGTTATAAATGTAGGGATATATTGGTCATTTTATTTCTCAAACCTTTCATGTGTAGCTTACATGGTCTTTATTTCTTTTTATTTTTTTCTTTATGTTCGGATTGCCAAGATTGCCCTTTCCAAAAGTCACGTGTGAGGCACATGTGTTTAAGTCCGTTAAAAAATTAACGAAAAGTTAGTTTATTCACCACATTGCAACAAATTGACAAACTTAGGTGCCTGATTGGCACAATTCAACTCTCAAGTTGGGGATTGCAAACGTGAGACAAACACGGGTTACCAATTTGCAATTTGCCCGAAAGTGAAATCCCAACTTTAGTTTCATTTTATTTTTCCATAAAGATGGGTGAGGTAGCAAAGAGATGGAGACTTGACATCTAATTGCAAATTATAAAAGAGGCAAGGAAGAAAGAAGAGATGATTTGTACTTGTACTAGTGTGGTATCATTGACAATGATGCTTCACCATGCACATGGCCAATTGGCCACACCTCCTTCACCCCTACTCTTTCCCCACTCTCCTAAGTTAATTAGTTAATACTACAAAAATCTTGTACTTTCATTTCCGTCTCAAAACAAACTTTTCATGAAATGTTATGAACATGAATTAAATAAAGATGTTGGAAAAGTTGATGATGTAAGTGGGGAAGGAGAGAGAAAATGAGGTGATTAATAATAAGCGGATAGTTGTTGTGTGGGGGAAAGAGAAAGAAATCGGAGAGAATCTTTCCTTTTTAGATTAGTGGGAGTTTCCAGTGGAACGCCTAAAATTGCTAAATAGGGAGTTTATTTTGAGACGGAGGAGTGTCGCGCTTATTTTTCTGATACGTCCCAAAATTAATATCACGTTCTTTTTAAAAGACACTTGTGCAATTTTATCGTTGTACGAACAATCTACAAGTAAAATACATTCTTTAAAAATGTTAACAAGTTAAAATACAATTTATTTTGACAAGAATGGGGTAAAATTTAGTTACAAAAAAATTTGTTGTCAAGAACTGATTGGCTGGCTATATATGTTACAAACCAGTAATTGTCACCCATGATCTTGTGGCTAAAATTAATTACATAGAACTTTTCCCAAATACTGATTAGGTTGATTCTTCTTCTTCTTCCAAAAAGAAAAAAAAAAAAAAAAAAACACTGATTAGGTTGATTGGTTCATCTAATGAATTGAGATAATTTTTATTGCCACCGATGAACCATATAATATATGTTCACCTTACAGAAGTATTGAATCCCTTATTTTACTTCCTACCCAGTCTAGCGCCTAACCACATCTTACAAAGTTATACCCTCAAAAAATGATAAAATAAGAGTTGGTAGCATGGAAAACATGTTTTCTTATGTTTAAGGAAAAGCTATTTTTCGCCGATGGCATATAAACGCACATAGAGTGACACTTTTTTACACTAACACTGGCACTTTTACACTGACACTTCATAATACAAGCACTGGCGCTGACACATTTTTATACTAACAATAACACTTTTTTACTCCAAAACTGGTATTTTTTGACACTGACACTTTTCTTACACGACACTAGCATTTTTACACTGGCACTTCATATTTATGCACTGACACTTTGTACACTGACACTTTCTTACACTGACACTGGCATCTCAAAAATATGTTTTTTTTAAAGTTTAGGAAAAACACGTTTTTTTGAGATTTTGACATTTTATTGCTATTTTTTTTGTCGACAGAAGGGGTCATTAATAGTTTTAGTTTGAGCTTAATTTTTTTTTTTTTAGAAAAAAACTATACCCAGAGTTGTTAGAGCAGTGGTTTTGAAAGGACTAAAGTCAGATAGTGAGATAACATGCATTATCATGTTTCGGTGGTTATGGTTATAATTCTCTCGTCTGTGATATTTTCTTGGATGAACTTATTTATGGCCATAAGTTTTTTGAACTTACCGGAGTATTCATAAATAAATTCTTCACAAAAAAACAGTTCTTTAGAAGAGCCACATGCACCATTTATGTATTACATTTTTTATCGCACGAAATTTAATTGTTTGCATCAATGATAATGTCATGATGTGGTCAACCCTTATACGTAAACTCATAACTGTTGGATCGCATGAGGTACTGAAAGGAACGACCCGACTTGGAGAAACGGGCTCGAAGGTCAGTCCAACCTGCCCCGACCTGAATCTCGCGTATTGGACCAACCCGGCACAACCTGAACGGGCTAGCCCTGAAAGTATCTTTACGCAGCTCGTTCGACCGAGCTGGGAGGCAAGAGCCACGAAGGAACGAATAAGGACTCCAGACTCGTCGTACCTTCCGCGTTTATGGTCTATGCTCGTTTGCCGAGCTGACCACCTGGTAGCCAACATTACTCTAAAGGCCCCTTCGTCGGTGCGCGCGCGGGCACACCCGACTCAAGGTCGGACTTCATCTCATGCTTGCTCGGTCAGACGAGCTCGGACTTGTATCTGTCCCCATCACGATTAGGGGAATTAGAGGCCTGGCCCAATTCTTTGACAAGGCCCACTGATGACTTCTAGAAGTGTTGCCCTAATACAGACCTAGTGAGTCATAGATGTGGATAAGCACAAATTCCAGTTCAAGGAGCGGAATCTAGGTGACAAGGCAGTTATTTTGGGGTATAAATAAAGACCTCATTCTCATTGGCGAAGGTTAAGCTCTCTAACCTCACTCTTTCTTCCCAGTTTATTGATTCATAAGCAGACTAATCATTCTCACGCCGGAGGACCTTCCGGTGAAGCCCGACTGAGTTGACGTTGTTCATCTATTTCAGGCTAACAGACGTCCAGATATCACTCCGCGGATCCGGCTCAACTGATCGCATTTTTGCACGATCAGGTACATAAAAGTAATACATGCAATGTCGTATCTCTTTAGAAAGACAACTGAAAGGTCCCGGTTTTCATTAAAACACTCTTAAGGCCAAATGATAGAGAATATGCGCAGCGGAATAGATATTTTCTTAAGCCTATAGTTGTTGTCTAACATATATATTCCTAATTTCTTTGTCAATTTTATCTTGTCTATGTGATCAAGCAATAATATATTTAAAGCAAGAAATATAAATGAAATTGAAAATTAAAGGCAAGACAAGAAATAAAAAGAGACAAGAGGCGAGAATTTTTCAAGTGGTTCGAAGCAAAGCACATCTCCTACATCCACCCCCACTGTCCCTGACAAGTGAGATCAATAACTATAATATTCTCTTCTACAAGAGTTATAAGAATTGATAAGGCAAGTTCTCTGTAACGACCCAAAACTAGGTCACATTTATTATGGAACCCAATCTTAAGCCTGTTACTCATTCCCTTACAAAATAACTAAATCGTCTCAAATACATCAATAACATTTATTTTCCATAAACTTATTTCAAACAACTGTCTAGGGTTACAACCAACCGTCATACTTACAAGTAATAAAAATAGTCTTACATCATTATTTAAATACTACATAGCTTCAACTAAATAATAAATATTCCCAAGTAATTCTCCATCTAATGCTTACCTGTAAGAAAAAGAGAATAAGAGAAGGGTGAGCGAACAATGCCCAGTAAGTTCATATACGGACCCCTTCGAATACTAAGAAGAGGTGAACAACAAAAGAATATATTTTTCAAAACAGTTTTAACAATTCGAATAAATCAATGGAAAGAGATTTCAAAATTATTTTCGAAGGTAGAAACGAACAATCAAACAAAAGATTTATCTTTCGATAATGAACATTCAAGATTCATGATCACATAAGCGGTCTAATGACCTTAACAAACCAAAAGCTCACAAGGAGCACAATACAAAACAGTGATTCCGGAACACCCCACTACTAATCATCAGTAGTGAAAATGCCTAAAAGGCCAATACAATTTTACCCCGTTAATACGAGTTGTTTAACTTAAGTGATCATACGGGTCAAAAAGGTCAATTCATGTTGAAGAAAATATTTGTTACTCAAAACGAAACGAATATCATTTCATGTACAATGAACTTTAACATGAAATCAAACAAAGGTGCGATATCAAAATATAGATTTTTATCAAAGAACGTAATACGACGGAGTCAAAGCAATAATCAACTAAAGTTGATTTTAGGGGTTTCAAAGACGGACATTTCCAATAAATTTAACGGAAAACTAACAATTGAAACGGAACATCAAATACCTAATTAGAGGTATAATCCTACCTTACCTCAAACGAACGTATTTTCTAAAATCTCAAAATACAATAAAACTTCAAGGACACATTCCAAAAAAATTTCCTTTTTCTGCTCTATTAGCCGAGATTCTTCTCCTCAAATTCTATTTTTTTTTCTATGTAAGAATCCTCCACCAACCCTTCTATTTATAGACATACCAAAAATTGTAACGTTAAAAATAATTAATACAAAAATTTATTTTCGTATTAAAACTCTATTATTATTACTCATAATGACTAATTTAAACCTATATCATTATTACCTTGGTTAATAACGTATTAAATACAAAATTTTAAAACTAATTTATTACTATACAATTATCACTCATTAAATGTAATGAATACATTATATATTATATTATATTATTTATTGTAATTGTTTTTTTTTCTTGGGATATTACATCCTCGAACCCCCTCTACTTAATGACTCATCAATTAAGGTTGCTTCTTCCAAGCGAAAAAAGAAAATAAAAATCACAAGTGTGAATAAAAATTGTTCTTCCTTGGATTGACACTATGGTTGTCGGATGGACGCGATTCTTTGGCTCGTCGGTGTTCCCCCTTAATAGTTGCAAGGTTTAATGGGTTGATTGGTAGGGTAAAAAGGGTGAGGGGTTAAGTGTGAAGGGTTAAAGGGTAATGTAGCAATTGGTGTATATTGCTCACTAGAGGAGGTTGGGATATAGTGATGCAAGCACACTAGTGAATAAATGGTGAAGGGTAAAGGTGAAGAGTGTTGTATCTCAATATTTATGTGTGGCAAATGGTTTTTGTGCACACACTGAGACAATAAAAGGGAAGGTATTTGGTGTGGGAGACACACGGTAAATGGGTAAGGGAAAGGTGGTGCAAGCACACATGAAATGAGGTGCTAAAGGTTTAAAGGATTGGGTTGTTGGGGTATAAACCTTAGTGTGTGCAATTGTTATTTATTGCACACACTAGGTGAAAGCATAGTAAAAGGGAGAGTGGAAATGGTGCTAGAAAACACACTGGAAATAGGATGGTTTGGGTTTAATATATAGGGAGGAGAAGAAGTAGCCGTTGGAATGTAATCAAGTTGAGTCAATGGTCTTTGGTTCTTCAAATTAATGCCTTGTTTTGTGGGATGCCTTCATTTATTGGGAAGGAATTCTTTCTTCTTCAACTTCAACGACCATGTTTGTCTATTGGACAACACAAAAATAAAACATTGCCGGTGGAAATTGAATTCACATGAGAATTTTCACTTGACCACCTTACCCCATTTAAGCTCCATTGATGTGTTTTGCGTATATCTTCTCACTAAAAGTTCCGATGCAAATTCAATTGCATACTCTGTTCGTCTTTAAATTACCTATCTAATGAGTCCAATATAGAATATTTTACGGCCTCGATAGATAGTGAAAATCACATTGAAAAGGTAAGGGAACTTGGAGGTGTCTTTGTGTAACTTCTGTAACTTTCTCTCTTGACATTTTAGACCACTTAACTTTACCCGTTAGTTAAATGATCGATCTTCACCAAAACAAAAGTTAGAACCTAACACCAACTATTTAGCAAAGAAATCCGGCAAAGCCCCACCATGATAAAAAAAAAAAAAAAAAAAAAAAAAAAAAAAAAAAACTTTATAAGCTTTCTCATTAAACAAAAGCTTTAAAAACTCAAATTATGACTAGAGATAAAATCATTGAACTTCCAACATTGTCCTTGTACATTTTGTATAGATCTATGAGAGAGGCAATACTTTATTTATTTATTTTACAGATAACAGTCGCTTTGACCGAAAGCATTCACAATTCTCTTATCATTACATCAAGGTTTTAAAAAACGCTAGGCCGGTCGCTAGCGCCGCAGGGCCGACCTAGCGCCTAGGCGGAGCTGAGAATTCAGAAATAAATATAATAACCTAGACGGGACCTTAGGCGTTTCATGAACGCCTAGGCGGGGCCTAAGCGGCTAGACGGTAGTCTTTTAGAACACTGCATTACATTAAAACTTGTTACACTTAATAATGGTTTATTGAGTGAAATAAATCATCCTAGTGAAATTCTAAAAAT
>JAOWBW010001245.1:52162-161238 GCA_026119855.1 Campanula takesimana
CATATAAGCTTTGCAATTTCTTTTCAAATGACCGGTCTCACCACAATGGAAATAAATTGCATCCTTTTGAGTGTCTACTTTAGCCACTTCAGCAGCTGCGGCAACTTTTCCTTGCTTGCTTTAGGTTTGGCAACAATTGCCTTACCTTTACCTTTGTTTTTGAATCCTTTCCTTTATTAACCATGAGCACAGGAGAGACTTCCTTAATGATTTTCTTTTCTGCTGTCTTTAGCATCCCATGCAACTCAGACAGAGACTTATCCATACCATGCATATTAAAGTTCATGATTAACTGATTATAGCTTTTAGGTAATGAATTTTAAATAAAATCAGTAGCCAATTCAACAGAGATTGGATGCCCAAGTCTCTCCAGATGCTCAAATGGGCCTTCATCTTCAGAACATGAGGACCCCCCGCCTGTCCTTCACTCATCTTACATAAGATCAGAGCAGCTATGGTATCGAACCTTTCCTGCCTTGCTTGCTCTTGGAACATATCTTTCAATTCAATGCCTAAATCATAGGCTTCCAAGTGTTCAAGAGTCTTGTTGGGTATGCTTATTATAAACCACTCCTATTACCTAGATTTGATTGATCCCATAACCTAATTTTACTTTTTGTGGACTTTAGGTTATATTGTAAGAAGTGTTAAAACTTCATTTCTAAATAGTCACTTTAGTAGTATAGGCTTTAGATGGATAGGTCTTAAAATTTCCCAAGTCTGGAAACTTAATGGTCAACATCTTGACTGTGAATCACTTGACCGTAGGTCAGTGACCGTGAGCTTCATGGCAAAACTTGCCAGCAGGTCGTCTTTGATCTTTGACTGCAAGCCACTCGACCATAAGGTCTTGACCGTAAGTGAAGATGTCCAAGCAATCCAAGTCTGTTCAAACTTAACCATGGTCACACTTGTGTCCAAAACTATGTTAGTTTAGAACGTTGTAGAATTCAAAATTCAAATTGAATACAACTGTTAGTGGGATCACCACTACTCTGCAAAAAAAGATAACTCAGACTGAGCTCCAATCAAATTCAACATCTCATTGTCCTTCATCTTGGACCCCAGTATTTCCAACGGCTAGTCTCTCATTCAAGGCTATAAATAGTCCTTGAGTTCTTCATTGAACATTGCTGAGATTCAAAGAGATAAATTTCTGTGAAATACTTGGTGATTGAAGATCATACTCAAGATTTTCAGAATCATTTGAATCTTCAAAGCTTTTCGCCTTCATACCTACAATGATCTCCAGCAACATTCATTCATCTCAAGCCTTGCAACACACAAGATTCATTAGGCTCTACAATCACTTAGATTTTAAAGAGCTTCTGATTCTTACACACACACTCACCCCGATTGATCAATCACATAGATTGCATCATTAGGATACATTGGTCTAAGTCTAGGATTTGTTCTTCATAGAAGTAGGTGTTGATTCAATACTTCATCTCTGTAATCTGTACTCACAAGAATCATATATACCTCCATTCAAAATCCAAGACTGACCATCTTGGTAAAGGATGTAGATCTTTTAACAGATTGAACCTTTCCAAATACTTGTGTCATTTACTTACTGCACTTTAATTTATGCAAATTTACTTTCAAGTATTGTTCATCTTGTTCTTCATTGTTCATATTAATCGTGTTTGTTGCTTAGTGTTTGATCTTACAGATATTAAAACTTATTGTGAATTGTTGTTTTGTTTGTTCAACTTATTGCCTAAGCAAAAATCTGACTAACTATACATTTTTGCCAATCCATTAAGACTACAACTTTAATCTCAACCTATCTTAACCGCATATCTCTTGACCGCACATCTACCCTGAATGCACTCACTCGACCGCAACTTGGTTGACCGTGAGTGCTGGTGTTTCAATACTTAGAGATTTTAGTCAAATCAACTCTACCTTATTTCCATCGAAAACTTCCGCCGTGCATATTACACTTGACCGAGTGGTTTTTTATTGACCGCAAAATTCATAGTGTAAGCATAAGTTGAATTTTGAAAAAGGGTTGAAATTTTAAAATAGGCTATTCACCCCCCCCCCTCTAGCCTCTTTTCATACCCTTGTTGTGTCTTTAGGACCAACAAGTGGTATCAAAGCTATCACCTTCATAAAACATTTGTTTTTCAAGCTTAACAGCTTGGGTACCGATTCAATATGGCAAGTCAGAAAGCTATGGCAACGGTTAACTACACTCACGTTCCAGCTTTCGACGAAGATAAATTTGACGTATGGAAACACAGCATTCTAACCCACTTCTACTCCATTGACGATCAACTTGGTGATTGTCTTACCATTGGACAATACTTCCCAATGAAGGCTAATCCAAATCCTGAAACCAATTATGATACACCATCAATTAAGAAACCAAAGGCTGAATGGACTGATGAGGAGAAAAGACTGGTTGGAATGGATGTGAAAGCAAAAAACATACTCTTAAGTACCTTGAGTACGTCACAGCGTCGACAGGTCGAGGAATATTCTACTGCAAAAGATCTTTGGGATTGTGATTGAGAGATTGTTTGAGTGGGTGTTTTTGCTTGTGTTTGGTGTGTGTTTAGGGTGTGTTATGGTGGTGTTGTGGTGGTTTATGGACTGAGGTTTGAGAGATCTTTTAGTTCTTAGAGAGAGCAAGAGTGTGATGTGAATGATTGATGATAAAATGGATGATGGAGATGAGTATATGGATGAGGGAGGTGGAAATCTTTCATTTAGGCCCCCTAGGGAGGTTTAGGGATCAGTTTAGGGGTCATCTCCCCGCCCTATTATAGCTGGAACGGACCAAAATCGTGACTTTTGTGGCCAAGTTGCTGAAGAACAAACTGTTGTTCTGATCTTCCCATAGTAGCCGTACGGCTCATACCTCCGTCCCCTTTTCCCAAAGTGCCACTTGTCACGCTTTGATTGGCTCCTTCCTTATTAATTTGGCCAGCCAACTTGAGCCACTTGTCTGACTTGGGCTGGCTCCCAATACCCCTTGCTTGACTTTTTTAGACGTGAATGATCACAATTCTTGCTCCAGTATTGGTTCCGCAACAGTCCACGTTTTGTCCGTGTGTGCGCACAACAGTGTCCCGGTTGTCCGCGGTCCCAACATGAAAGTTGCTTAAAATATTCTCGTGGTCACGTACGTATATCTGCAATGCGTTAATAAGAAAGGGATGACAATAATATATTTTTAATGCACATAATGGATGGTAACGAGCATTTCTAAGGGTGTGGGCCCCATTTCGGGTCCAGCAGCTAAAAAATTGAAGTACATGCCTGTTTACTCGTTTTTTCGCTCTGATCATGAATTTGAAGTTCGTTAATCCATTCGATGCACCGATAAGGCTCACAGCACTCCCACAAGGCCAAATCGAGGGTTCTAGGTCAATTTTAGGGTTTAGACCAATAAAAAGGGGTTTGATAAGGGGTGCGAGATCGGGGTATCTACAGAGCCCCTCGTCGAATCTCCTTATAATGTAAAGGGGATTCTATGATTCACTAAGAGACACACGATCTCGTCTAGGGTGTAACGGCTGGGTCCAAGGTAGGACTTCCTACGTATCTCTTTCGAGAATCAAGCCTCCGTAGTTCTAACTCAAACAAACAATAAAAAAATCACAAGCAATGGTCGGTTCCGGATTCCCAGTTTACCTACGTATCTCTTTCGAGAATCAGACCAATCGTAGTTCAGTTTATTGAAATTTAAAATGCAGGGGGTTGCATTGAGACGCGTTGTCTCTTTGCTGGGGATGGAAATCATAAATGGAGAACGTACGACGATACGCAGTTCAGGATGGAAATCATAAATGGAGAATGTACGACATTGCGCAGTTCGGGAGGAGGTAATCACGACATCGGAGAAGACCACGATCAACAATACTCAAGGATTGACGCAAGGTACAATCGGAGCGGGGGTACATCTCAGAATCCGGGAGATGACCTAATTCAACATCAAGATGAGTCGCATTTCTGACTCTGGGGATCGTCTTTGACCAACAATTTGCAAAAACGGGCGATTGAGTTTACCGGGGTAAACTGCCTATGTATCCCTCTATGGGAATCAAGTCGAGTCGTAGTTCTGGGTGGACCCGACTCAATATCAAGAGAAGGTTTAAAAAATCAACATTTACTCAAGGATTGATGCAAGGTACAATCCGAGTGGAGGTACATTTCGAAATCCAGGAGATTACCACGGGAAATAATAACGACTCGTCGAAGGTCGGACGCTTCGCGCCAATCAAAGGGACCAAATCAGTTTAAAGGTCGAGCGCTTCACGCTACTCAAAGGGAGGTACGACTCAACATCATGAGAAGACCAATAACAAATGACAATTTATAAAACATTCAACAAAGGATACGCTGCATTCTGAGCTATACCCAAATTCTTCGGCTTTTGAGTTGCTATGTGATGAGATTTTTATGTTTCATTTCGCAGTGAACCATCGCATCGCGTGATCCATCGGCATTGTTTCAGCTTTGACTGAATTCTCTCATGTATCAGGAGAGTTGACAAGATCGACTTTGTTTGTTATGACCTGCAAGTTAGCTTTGCATGCAGTGGTGGATATGATTCGTACGCATAAAATTTGGATCGTTTTTGACCGAGCACAAGCTCTTTTCCATTTTGAAATCGGGGTACTAATCTTTTGATTTAAACGCACTTATTAAATGACACCGACTCGTGATTAATGACCAATAATGAACCAAACTCGGATTAGAGGGGCTACAATTGGATTAAACCAAGGATGGGCTTCTCCACCTAGGGAAACGTGAAGAAGATAAAATTTTGGCAGGGGCAGAGGTTAGGAGCCGTATGGCTACTGAGGGGGTACGAGGTTCCTGATCAGTTTCAAGAAATTTCTTGGAATTCGTGACTTATCAAGGTATGGGGGAGGTGTGCACTTCGAGGGAGACATGCTGGAACCCTATCTCCGAACTACTATAAAAGGGGAGGGGAGTTTCATTGTTTTTCATCCTAAACACCTTCTCCTTCTTTCTTTCCTTGCAATCCCGACCTTTAGGAATTCTGCGCCATCACAGGAAACCCAACTCGTGGTAGGGCTATGGTGCCCACTTCTCGCAAGACCCCTTTCCGGTGGCTCGCTGAAGTTTTCGATTTTGATATTGGATTTTCAAGGAGGCTCCTTCACAGGACCCATTTTGATATCACTTGCTTCCCCGACTCTATGGTGAGGCTTCTCCTCATAACCCGGAGTATTCTGAACGTATGGACTTCGCTTTGGTCATGTGCCTCTTTGCAGAACTGTTCTTCGTCCCTTATGATGGCTTTATTGATTCAAGAATTGTGGATATTGTTGATTCATGCAAAGGTGGCGCCAGCAACGCGATGACTGTCCTTTTGGCAGAAACCTTCCATGGGCTGGATGGTTACTATCCCAGGGGTGACGCTTTCACAACAGGCAGCCCCATTCTGCTGCAGATATGGCTCCAGGAGCATCTTAGAATCATTCGCCCGTGTCTGATCCAGACTATACCCCTTTCATGCTTCTGAGGCGAGGTTTAAACAGGCAGAACAAGAGTGGGTTGGACACTTCTGGCGGATTAGGTCGGCAGACATTCTGTGGGTGCCTCCGTATTGGAACCTGAGTAGGTACATTATCACAAGTGAGGGACACTCCTTCATTTGGTTAGCTGGGCTTCGATCTACCACCTTTTATCTAGGCCAACGGATTTCCCGCCAATTTGGACAAGTCCAAGAGGTTCCCTTTTCTGATCACCCTATCCCGGCCAATTTGCCCGTGGATGCCAACATTTGCGAACTGTTGAAAGAGCTTTGGTATAGGAATGGTGCGCATATCGGCAGAGGCAGACGCCGGAGTGAAGGGGACACGTTCTATAAACCCACTTTGGTGTATCTCGAATGGCTGGGTCCTCAGACTGTTGAAGACAATGCTACCATCACAGCTTCGGTCTCGGAGCTCTTAGGTCCATAGATTCTGTCTGGAGATTATTTTTCTTAGATAATGGGTCCCACAGTCTTCCAAAATCAGATAGGCAGGAATCAATCACGCAACGGCCATCGGTCTGGACGTCGCAAGAATGGCCGGGACCTAGCTTCAAGGGTTACCATGCTCGATGCAACCGGCTCTGGGAATCAAAGGGGAGAGAGATCTTCAGGCTTCTTCCAGAACGTGTTCAACCGTCTTGGTTAATGAGTGGAATTTCAGTTATTTCAGCATAATCCTTGGTTGCCACGCCAAGATGTTTTTTTTTTTTCAAAGTTGTGATGTTTGTTTTTCTTTTTTTTTTTTTTTTTTTTTTGATGTAATGTTTGCAAGCTCAACGTGGGGAATATAATCTTTTTATTACTAATGACCGGACCCGAAGGTTGCCTACGTTCCTCTTTAGAGGCTTAGGTCAACGTAGTTCGACACAATCACTTTGAATTTTTGCGCGCCTCCTGTTTTTTACCTAGAACTGCCCTTTCGGGTATTCACCTCTAGTGGGGCTGTTTTTTTGCGCTACTCTTTTTTTTTTTTAGACTCGATAGAAATTACAGAATTCAGCGTCTTCTACGCATAATACTTCTTCAATTTGCTGAGGTTGCAGGGATGAACGAGGTCTTCTCCAAATTCAGTTTACAGGAACACGGCTCCGCCGGACTGTATCTTCTTAACAATATAGGGGCCCAACCATGGAGACTTCCATTTCCCTCGAGGGTCGATATAACTTGGTGGCTTCTCTCGCAACACAAGATCTCCCACTTTGACATCACGGTCTTTAACCTTCTTGTTAAATGCACTGGCGATTCGGCGTTGATACGCGCGGTTGTGCTCCAAAGCTAGCAATCGCTTTTCATCGAGCAATGCTAACTGTTCATGGTGACTTTGTAGCCAATCAATCTTAGACACTTGGTTCTTAAGTAATACTCTCATAGAGGGGATTTCAAGCTCAATCGGGATAACTGCATCCATGCCATATGCAAGTGAATAAGGGGTAGCCCCAGTTGGTGTCCGAACAGATGTGCGGTATCCCCACAAAGCTAAAGGCAACTTCCCGGGCCAATCCTTTCTAGTGATGGCCATCTTTCTAATTATGTTCTCAAGGGTCTTGTTCACCACTTCTATCGCTCCATTGTCTTGGGGTCGATATGGAGAGGACTTGTGTCTGACCACACGGAATTCGTCAAGTAATCGGTTGACTCCCCTTCAAAGTAAGATCCATTATCTGAGATCATCTCATAAGGACTCCATATATGTAGAAGATGTTGGTACGAATGAACTCGGCCACTTTTTTGGCATTCAAAACCTTGTAAGCAGCGGCCTCAACCCATTTGGTGAAATAGTCGATAGCTACGAACATATTCTTTCCCACTCGAACCCTTCGGTTTGACTTGACCAATGACATCTATTCCCTATGTTGAGAAAGGCCAAGGAGCAGTTGATTGATAGAGGATGTGCGGCGGCAGATGTTGTAAGCTAGCGTACCGTTGACACTGATCACAAGTTCGCACTTTTATCATACAATCCTTCTCCATTGTAGTCCAGTAGTACCCTTGCCTCACTATCTTCTTAGTAAGCATGTACCCATTTATGTGGGGTACACACAGTCCCCCATGGATCTCATCCATGATTCTGGTTGCTTCAGACTTGTCTATACGGAGCAAATTTGGTCTGTTATGATATCTTTTGTACAATCGATCTCCGGAAATCACAAATTGGGAGGCCCATCTTCGCATTGCAATTCTTGCCCTTTTGTCTTTTTCTGGAGGGTAGATCCCGTTTTTGAGCACATTCCATACGTTTGTGTACTATGGCCCTTCATTTTCCTTATTTTCTAATTCAATGGCCACGCAGTAGGCTGGGATTGATCTCTTACTAACCACGAATGGCTTTATCGTGACATCAGCAGGGAATTCCATAATAGAGGATAGGGTAGCCAACGCATCTACGAGTCTGTTTCGGTCCCTTGGGAGGTAATGAAATGAATATTCGAGAAACGTTCTGTGAGTGCTACCAGACGAATATGATATTGATGCAGTCTCGAATCTTGGATTCTCCACTTTCCTTCAATCTGATTGATGATTAGGGCAGAGTCCATGAACACTTCTATTTCTTTTACCCCTCTTATCAATGCCTCTTTAAGCCCAGCCATGCAAGCCTCATACTCTGCTGTGTTATTCGAATAGTCAAAGTCTAACCGGATAGCAATGGGCGTGTGCGCATCGCTCGGATCAATGAGCAAAATTCCAACTCTGAAACCTCTTTTGTTGGCAGCCCCATCAAAGAAAAGTTTCCATTTGTTTTTTGAACAATCAACAGCGTAGATTCCTTCATCTGGAAACTGTGCTTCTGGTTCAGGCACGAGATCAAGAGCCAAATCTGCAAGCTGTTCCGCTATCACACTTCCTTTAATGGACTTAGGCGTTGCGTAAGTCATATCAAATTCGCTTAAGATAAAAGCCCATTTGGCCACTCGATTGGACATGGTTGGCCTTTCGAGGATGTATTTCACTGGATCCATTCGGGACACAATCTGAATAGGCAAGGACTGCATGTAGATCTTTAATCGTTGAGACCCAAACCAACCCGGTGCAAGCCTTTTCCAATGCTGAGTAGTTCAATTCACTCCCTTGCAGCTTTCTACTAACAAAATAGATTGCATTTTTAACCCTGGAGTCTTCCTTTTCTTGTGCAAGCATTGCTCCTACTGCAGTGTCAGTAAGGGTTAGGTACAACTGCAGAGGTTTATGCGAGTAAGCGGGGCTAAGACCGGTAGGTTTGTCAGGTATTATTTGACTTTTTCAAAAGCAATCTGGCATTCTTCATCCCATAATCGATCGGTGTCCTTTTTTAGGTGCTTGAAGAGAGGCTCACACATCGTGGTTAGCTGTCGTATGAATCTGCTGATATATTGAATTCTTCCCAAGAAACCATTTACCTCCTTTTGAGTCCGAGGTTGGGCCATTTCTGTGATGGCCTTTTTTTTGTCGGGGTCAATTTCAATCCCTCTTTCTGTTACCAGGAAACCCAGGACCTTGCCTCGGATGGCACCGAATGTGCATTTAACAGGATTCAACTTCATGTGATACTTCTGCAGCCTTTCAAAGAATTTTCTGAGGTCAACCAGATGCTGAGCATCTTCTTCAACTGAGTGCACAATCATGTCATCCACGTAGATTTCAAGTTCTTTTTGGATCATGTCATGGAAAAGAGTTGTAGCAAGTCTTTGATAAGTTGTTTCGGCATTTTTAAGACCGAAAGGCATCACAGTGTAACAGAATGTCCCCCACGGGGTGATGAAGGAGGTTTTCTCTTGATCTTCCACCGCCATTTTAATTTGATTATAACCCGCCATCCCATCGACAAATGACTTTCCTTTGTGCATTGCAACTGAGTCGACCAAAATATCAATATTTGGTAACGGGAAATCATCTCTCGAGCAAGCTTTATTGAGGTCTCTGAAGTCAACACATATCCGGATTTTGCCGTTCGCTTTCTCAACTGTGACCATGTTGGACTACCACTGGGGATATTCCACAACTCGGATGAAACCCACTTGTAACAACCTCTCGATCTCTTCTTTAACCTGGAGGGCCCACTGCGGCTTGATTCTGCGTAGTTTCTGCTTGACCGGCTTGGCATCGGGAAAGGTAGGAATTCGGTGCTCCACAATTGTCGGATCTAACCCAGGCATATCTTCATACGACCAAGCAAACACATCGACAAACTCTTTGAGCAAACTGATCAACTGTTCCCTATCAGCCCCTTGCATGAAGCTTCCAATTTTCATTTATTTGACTTCCCCGTTCAGCCCCAGATTGACAGTAGACAAATCTTCCCCACAAGCCTCTAACTTTCGTTCCCCACACTGTTTTGCTAACCTACTTAGCTCAATTAAATAATCTTTTTCATCTTGGCTTATGTCTTTTAAAGATTCATGATTAACTTTATTTGTTATTAAATTTTCATTTGTTAAATCATCATTTAAAATGTTGGCAACCAAGGAGTAAGCGGAAATAGAGGAAAATTCATTCATGACAGAGGGGAGTACAAGCTCGGCGACCACGTCGAGGTCCTCGACAGTGAGGCCCTCTTCGGGAGTCCCGAAAACAACATCAGAGAGTACAAAGGGTTCAAAAGCCAGTCCATCGGGGCGACCATATCCAAACTGCTTCACGAGCATGTCAACAGTAGCGGGCCAGTGGTTTTGGACCAGTTATTATGTGGTGCTACTGCCGGCTTGAGGTGCTTCACCGGGTCATAAGCTTCTGCGGTGCCATCCTCAATCATAGCCACAGATCCGTCTTCAAATCCAAATCCTTCAAACAATTTGAAGACATCATCCTCCTCATCGATATTCCACAGAGTAACCGGGTCCGGTTGCTTATAGGAACCGTCCAAATCAAGGCTTTCATCGAACAACTTCACATCATCAAATACTTCTCATCCTGTGCGAGGCTTTTCGTCCATGCCATTAAACGGCTCAGGAGGCATAATACTGGCCACATCTTCGCTCTTGCGGATAAAGTATCCCTTCCAAGATTTTTTGTAGGGACGGAGTGGTGGGAGCCCATAGGTCCTTCCCTTCTTGATGGCATTCTGCCTCTCCCTTTTCTCACGCATAGCTTGGCAGTTTTAGCAGGAGTGGGCTTATAGCCGAGTCCAAACGGAGGAATGAAAACAGGCACATCATTTTTGATAGCTTCAACACAACCTTGTTGCTCTTTCCCGAGCCCCAACATAGGTAAGAAATTCATCTTCTTGACCATATTCAAGGCCATCGCGTCACCATACTTGGTCCTCTTTCCACCAATCAGATCAGTTTCTTTGACATATTCAATAGTATGGATCCAAGCTTGTGGGATCACTTCAAAACCGCTTAAGAAAATACCGGTATCTTTGTATTCAATTCCAAAGATCGGGAGGTCATTGACTTGCGTATCATCCTGGGCGTGAACTACCACAACATGATTGTCGTGAATGAACTTGATGCATTGATGGTAAGAAAAAGCTACCCCTTTCAGTCCATGGATCCAAGGGCATCCCAAGAGTAGACTGAATGAGGACTTGATGTCGATCACTTGAAATTCAATAGGCATAACAAGAGGGCCAATGGTGAGAGTGAAGGAGATAACACCCAAGACATAGCTACTAGTGATATCATAGGCACGGGCCACTTGAGAAGAGGGAGCCAAATCAGTTATCTTAATTCCCAAATCTGCGAGAATATGTACAGGGCAAACATTGACCAAAGAGCCATTATCGACTAACACACAAGCTAAGTGCTCACCTCCAACCCCAACTGTGATGTGCAGAGCCTCGATATGATTAAGGCCAATTTTTGGTGCATCGAGATCAGTAAAAGTGATAATATTTCCAAAATGAATGTTGTCGACCATGTAGACAAGGTCATTGGGAGACGCCTCAATTGGGATAACATCTTGAGTGAGAGCTTTAACTAGAGTGTCTCGGTGCTCTTGAGAAGATGAGAGCAAACCCAAATGGATATATTATCCTGGGTTTTCTTTAACTGTGTTAAGACCGGGTTCTCGGTGACCTTCTCTTTGTGAGCGGGGACTCCTTCTTTGTCCTTTCCAGATTCGCTCGCCTCGGGATTTGGAGACTGATAGGCTCTCCCTGAGCGAGTAAGATGATTCACGTTTCCACCAATCCAAGTGGCTTTCTCAAGAGGGGCCTTTTGTTCCTCGACGGCTTTAGCACTAGACAAGATCGAATCCCAAGAGATCATGTGGCATTCAAAGTCTTCAGAGATAACAGGAGTCACGGTGTAGTTCAAAGCTTCTTTCGGAACTATGAAACTAGTCATTGAGTAGTTTCCTTCGAACTCGATCATATGGATTCCAGGCAAGGGATTAGTCACCACATTTGGTTGGGGTGGTTTCTAAATGATCCCATCATCAATCATGTCTTGCAGAGTGTGCCTCAAATTCTAACAATCGTCCGCCGCATGACCAGGTGATACGTGGTATGCACAATACTTGTTTGCATCCCGATTCTTAGGAGGTGGATTATGCGGGCGGTATCCCTCTATCGGTTTCAATACCCCTTGGGCGACCAATCCTTGGAAAATAGTGGACAACGGAGCGTTGAAATTATCAAACTGCCTCTCTCTCCGATTTCTACCATTCCTTTGCTGATTGTTGATGGAATTCACAGACCCGTCTTGATTATAGCACGGGGGTGCCCTATTGTAGCTGTTCCGGCTAGGTCCCACATTGTTGCTCCAAAAGGGAGAGGGAGTCATGGCAACATCGTTCACAACCGGTGCCGGGGCTTTAGCAGTAGGTCAGAATCTGTAGGAGCTAGGAGAAGGGTCTAGCTTGATCACTTCGGTTCGGACATCTTCGTCAATACGGGAACCCACATCTAGAATAGAAGCAAAATCAGGAAATGGGAGATATTTCATCTTATCCGCATACACTGGCTGAAGATTCTTGAGGAAAATGCGGGTTTGCTCTGTACCGTCGGGCCTTTCCAAAGTCTGAGCAACTTTCTTCCTCCACCTACTTGAAAATTTAGAGAACGATTCCTTCTCATGCTGAGCACACGAATCAAGATCACAGCGGCTCTTCTCCCAGTTCGAGTTATCTTTGTACACTTTTGGAATTCATCTGCAAGCTTCCCCCAATTATCAACCAAGTTGGCGTCCACAATCATGAACCATTGCTTAGCGGCTCCTACCAAAGTTAAATGGAAGTTGGAGGCCATAGTACCAACATTAGTCCCACAGGACTGCATTGCATGAGCATAAGATTTCAAGTGGGCCATTGGGCACCCCGTACCATCAATTTCTCCACATCGGGCATCTTGAATTTAGGAGGCAAAACAGCAAACGGAGATAATTTCAAAGAGTCTGTAGAAAACTCTCCTTTATTCATGACTTTTCTCAACATTTCTTTCATTTCATTCATTTCAATTTCAGCTCTTGTAAGAGGTACATATGGGACCCCTTTGTAGTATGCTTCCATTTGGAGGACCAAGTTAGGATCTTGCCCCTGGGAAGTTCCTTGGTTGAACGGAGAGGCATTGCTAGCAAATGCACCATAGGCGCCGGGTTGCTGATTTGGATACAGAGTTTGCATATACTGAGCAAAGGCGTTATGATCGGGTGGATATTGAGATGGGTTCACCACAAAGTTTGCTTGATTCGGGATGAAGTTTTGGTTGATGCCACTGAAGTCTGGATGAGCCATATGACCATGAGGATGGATGCCTTGGTGATGATTATGACCTTTGGTGTTGCTACCATTGAGATTCAGGTTGACGGTAGGGATGTCGTTGCCATTTCCATTCACATTAGGATTTCCATTGCCATTGCCATTGGGGTTACCATTAGGAGCCCCATTACCATTCTGATTTTCATTCGGATTGCCATTGGGATTTCCGTTGGGGTTGCCATTGGGAGCCCTATTACCATTCTGATTCTGCATCTGAACAAGCATAGCGAGTAGCTCATCTTGCTAAGTTCTCATCTGACCTAACACATTCTGTTCTAACCATGCTTGAAGACTCGATGGCGGAACATAGGCTTGATCATTCCCTTCTTCGGCCATCGCAATAGCTTCTTCAACAATGGGCACTGCCTTGGTAACTCGGATTAACCTCCCCTTGCGGTTTCTAACCCCCCCTCTCCAAGTAGATGTCAGGCTTAGAGTATCTGAAAGGGATGGTGTTTAGGGTTGATTAGAGAGTGGAAAGGATCGATATTTTCCGAGCTTGATTCAAAAGAAGTTCAAAAATCACAAAATCAAACCTAGAATTCCGGATAAGCACTTGCTTTATTTTGACACATTTTCGCATGAAATCTTGGAATAGTGGATACCGTCTCCAAAGTATAGGACCAACGTTTTTCACCTGTACTATTGGCCGTCCAAGCCCCTAGCGAAGGGCCTATACTCTTTCGGGGATCCACCATTCAAGGGAGCTCATCGACTTCCCTATAGGGCCCGCGGTGGACATTCTCACCCCAAAGCGCGCCTATTAGTCGTTGCGATGGGTGTAAGCCAATCTCCCCCGTTACCAAGCCACGATCTCCAAATTTTTCAAAAAATGACACGTCCCAGACTTCATGCCGGTTTTTGTCTAGCAATTTCATCTCAATCCTATGAGTTTCCAAAACGGTTATAAACGACCTCAATTGTGGATATCATATGGAATTCTTGGATTGACTTGAAATTGTCAAGACCCTCCCTTAGACCGTAACCGAATGGTGGATCCCCGAAAGAGTATAGGCCCTTCGCTAGGGGCTTGGACGTGCCAGGCTTAGAGTATCTGAAAGGGATGGTGTTTAGGGTTGATTAGAGAGTGGAAAGGATCGATATTTTCCGAGCTTGATTCAAAAGAAGTTCAAAAATCACAAAATCAAACCTAGAATTCCGGATAAGCACTTGCTTTATTTTGACACATTTTCGCATGAAATCTTGGAATAGTGGATACCGTCTCCAAAGTATAGGACCAACGTTTTTCACATGTACTATTGGTCGTCCAAGCCCCTAGCGAAGGGCCTATACTCTTTCGGGGATCCACCATTCGGTTACGGTCTAAGGGAGGGTCTTGACAATTTCAAGTCAATCCAAGAATTCCATATGATATCCACAATTGAGGTCGTTTATAACCGTTTTGGAAACTCATAGGATTGAGATGAAATTGCTAGACAAAAACCGGCATGAAGTCTGGGACGTGTCATTTTTTGAAAAATTTGGAGATCGTGGCTTGGTAACGGGGGAGATTGGCTTACACCCATCGCAACGACTAATAGGCGCGCTTTGGGGTGAGAATGTCCACCGCGGGCCCTATAGGGAAGTCGATGAGCTCCCTTATACCCTCGGGTTACATTCTCGGGTTTGTACGGTTCTACGAGATGTTAGTTTCAAAAAACGTGCATGTGTCTGGGGTATCTATACTTTCGAAAAATAAAGAAAACAAAAAATCATTTCTCTTCCTTTTTTTTTTATTTTTTCCATTTTTTCCATTTTTTCTTTTTTAAGGGAATCACCCACCACGCATGCATATATATACAAATAAGAGGGTGAAGGAAAAAGAATGTCCCTACAAAACAAAGGTTAGGGCATAAATACATACAAACCAAGCAAGGCAAGTAAAGCATGGCTGACATAAAGATTAGAGTCTAGCCCACTTTTAAAATCGTCCCCAGCGGAGTCACCACTGTGAGAGTCCGCGCTCGAAAGCCGCACACGCCGAACATATGACATGATATGTGATCGCTCGATGAAAGCGGTTCAGGTGGGTGCCTCATGCTAATGCGCTTTTGGAAATGCGCTCGGTTCCCTCATAATGGTTTCCTCTCGATGGAATCAAAACAGTCAAGAGTCGCCACCTCATTTTATTTTAGGAAAAACAAAGATAAAACCTTTTTTTAGAGAAAGTGGGTTCGGGAGCTAAGTTACGAGGAAGAGAAGGGGTTAGGCACTCTCCTCGCCCGTGATGGTCTCTAGTATGCATTCCACTTAGATTTAATTGTATGCCTTTTATGCCTTGATTTTATGCCCTAACAAAAATGGTGATTTATATACATGGGAGTCTTCCTATTCTAGGATTGTTTGCTTTTAATTCACAAATGAGAGTCGGTTTGGGTGGATTCCCACTTGGTTTTGAAAGTGGTTTAGCATTCACATCCAGTAAAGGAAACACACAACAGGGGTGGGGGATTAATATATACAATGGTGAGGAAAAAGGGAAACAAATCCCATAAAAAAAAAAAAAAGAATGTCCAAACTCCGTCCCCAAACATTTTAGGGACTGCTGTGCTCTTCTTCTCTGTGTACCTGCTCTTATGCTTCCACAATCTGGAAAATGAATGTTAAGAAAAGTCCCTAACATATCAATTATAAACCATGATTTTTCCCTTGATTTTAGGAGCATGTTATGGTGTCCAAACAAAGCATGCAAGATAGAACTTTCAACAACCTAGTTTTACAGATATGCATACATCCATAAAACATCCACTTTTGGGATCATGAAAACGGGGGAATCATGGGGAAAACAAAACATGAAAGTTACTCCTAACATATCAAAGTTTATATATGAAGAGTTTCAAAGCCATCAAGAAAGTTTAAGTCACATAAAACACCTCTGACAGTTTGGTGTCAGAACAGGAAATATGCTAATCTGGGAGCAGAGAGTTGGAACAAAAAATGGAAAGAACCTCTTCCACTCAGGGTAAAAATATTATATTTACATTTTAATCTTACTCTGTTTGTTTAGAACAAAATACCTTTTGTCGTCTAAGACCAAAACCCACGTTTACTATATGTACACAAAGCAACAAGACAGAAAGGTGCTGGAAATCTACAAATGGCATGAAAACACCCATGAAAACTTGCTCAAATGAGATGATATGAACATGAAACTTCGGGTGAACATAGATATATATGTCAACAACACAAAACCACAGCCACTTGGGTATTTAATCATGGTATATCATCATTTAGAAAGAAGAACAACAAGAATGTCAACATTTGTACCTTGGAACATCAAATGGAGGTCTAGCCTAACATGGTGGCTAGACCTCTCAACAAATTACATAATCAACTACATTTTACATAGAGGAACTTTAAAAGAACAAGATATTACCTAGATGTGATTCCTTTGCTTCCAAGGGAAGACCTTTTTTTTTTGTTGTTTTCTTAAGGTGTTTGCCTTGTGATTGAGAGATTGTTTGAGTGGGTTGTTTTTGCTTGTGTTTGGTGTGTGTTTAGGGTGGTGTTAAGGTGGTGTTGTGGTGGTTTATGGACTGAGGTTTGAGAGCTCTTTTAGTGCTTACAGAGAGCAAGAGTGTGATGTGAATGATTGATGATAAAATGGATGAAGGAGATGAGTATATGGATGAGGGAGGTGGAAATCTTTCATTTAGGACCTCTAGGGAGGTTTAGGGATCAGTTTAGGGGTCATCTCCCCGCCCTATTGTAGCTGGAACTGACCAAAATCGTGACTTTTGTGGCCAAGTTGCTGAAGAACAAACTGCTGTTCTGATCTTCCCATAGTAGCCGTACGGCTCATACTTCCGTCCCCTTTTCCCTAAGTGCCACTCGTCACGCTTTGATTGGCTCCTTCCTTATTAATTTGGCCAGCCAACTTGAGCCACTTGTCTGAATTGGGATGGCTCCCAATAACCCTTGTTTGACTTTTTTGGACATGAATGATCACAATTCTTGCTCCGGTATTGGTTCCGCAACAGTCCACATTTTATCCGTGTGTGCGCACAACGGTGTCCCGGTTGTCCGCGATCCCAACATGAAAGTTGCTTAAAATATTCTTGGGGTCACGTACGTATATCTGCAATGCGTTAATGAGCAAGGGATGACAATAATATATTTTTAATGCACAGAATGGACGGTAACGAGCAGTTATAAGGGTGCGGGCCCCATTTCGGGTCCCGCAACTCAAAAATTAAAGTACATGCCTGTTTACTCGTTTTTTCGCTTTGATCATGAGTTTGAAGTCCGTTAATCCATTCGATGCACCGATAAGTCTCACGGCACTCCCGCAAGGCCAAATCGAGGGTTCTAGGTCTATTTTAGGGTTTAGACCAATAAAAAGGGGTTTGATAAGGGGTACGAGATCGGGGTATCTACAATACCGCACTCGAAAAAAAGCTTACCAAGAAAGAAATAAATGTTAATTTTCTAGCTGCTCTTGGTTCTCAATATCTTCACAAAGGAAACACTCTTGAAGATAACAAGCTTCTAGATGATATGTCACTCAAAAGTCTATATGCCAACCTTAAAGTATTTGACATCAAGCTCCATAACATTGAAGAAATAGAGGGAAAGACTAAAATCTTATTGTTGGTCGCACAAAAGGATGAAGTGATCAAAGAAAAAGATCCAAAAATCTCCACATCAGAGTTACTTGATATGGACGATGATGATTTTACTATGTTCATGAAAAGATTCTAAAATATCAGAAAGAAAGCAAGACCCGGATATTCAAGCAAAGCTCCATCAAGGTTTTCAAGGAGCAGTCCCTCAAAGAAGAAAGAGAACTTTAACTTCTCCAAGAAGAAAGAAGATCTTGTTTGTTTTAATTGCAGGAAACCAGGTCACTTTGCATCAGAATGTCCAATTCCCAAGTATGAGTATATGAAGAAGAAAAGAAACTTCTCTCCAAGGTATTCAAAGCAAAAATGAATGATGGCTGAAGAAGACTCTACCACAAAAGAGTTAGCAACATGGATAGAGTCAGATTCTGATGAAAGCGATGAGGATTCTGAAGAAGGTCACATTTGTCTGGTCGTTCGCTCTGATGATGAGGATGATCATGAAAATCAGTTCTCACCAAATGTAAAACGGCTGATGAACTTGTAGAAAAGGGATTCCTAACTCCAGTTCAAAAGAATAGTGATCTTCTATTTTCAAGATGTGATGTGAGTTCAGCAAAGAAGGCTCTACTAAATCCCAAAGTGAAGGAAGTTATGTCTACCACACCTCAAGTCAAGTTTGACATTTCCCCCGATGAACAAGAGAAGATGTTCATGAAAGCTGAACAGGTAATTAGTAAATTTTCTGGCATGAAAGAAGCTTTAGCACTTTCAACTGAAGAAATTTCCCAGCTTAAGACGGAGAAAACTCTATTAAGATCTGAACTCACCCTCCTTAAGGAGCAGATCAAGAGCATGACTCCTCTTACTGATCGAAACCGTTTCTTAGAAGAACAAAATGTTATATTTAAAGTTAAAAATGAAGAATTGGCTGCTGAGATAAATGATCTCAAAAGGATCACTGATGAGTGGACCAATTCACGTGTCACTATGGAACAAATCTTAGAATTCTAAAAGTCTAGTGGTGATAAAGAAGGCTTGGGATTCCAAACTAGTGACAACTTTAAATGTACATCTTGTTGTGAAAGAGATGAGAAATTTACCCAGCAAACTTTGGAAGGGTCAAAAGCTAAACATCATGTTTCAAAGGGTCAAGGACAAGAACCAAAGAAGAAACTAGTGTTCAACTATGTCTACCCTAAGAAACAAACTGGCAAGGCATAAAAGTTGAAAAGTATTGCCATGGATGAACCTGCTGATGCGGCAAGCACCAGCAAGGTATCTGAATCTTTCGACCGCACCAACTTACCGCGAGGTCAAGCGACCGCACCTCAGAAGCTGGCGACCGCATGGAATCCAACGACCGCAGATAGTGGTAAGGTGGCAAATTTCAAGAGGATGAACTTTGTAAGGGAGACCTCATCCATACCAGTAAATGATGTTGTGCTTAAGACTTCAACGAAGTTTGTTAACCCTCAGTTGGGTGGCTTCCACCACTGTTTTGTGTGTGATGGTTATGGTCACAAGGCTGCTGAATGTCTTTTGAGATTCACACCCAATCCTAGAAGGCATAACCCCCCCTTCTGTGAGACAAGTGTGGGTTGTCAAAAGCTGCTAACCCTTTGGACCGAAAAGAATAAAAAAGGGACCTTGTTCTTAAATGTTTATTTTATAGGTCCTCTGCTTAATGGCTGGACACTCCAAGGTTAAATCAAGTCTATGGTATCACGATAGTGGCTGTTCAAGACACATGATCGGAGATATCAACTCACTGGAAGATGTTCGTGAAAAGAAAGGTCCATCAGTAACCTTCAGAGATAATAACAAAGGAAAGACTGTAGGATATGGATTTATTCGAAAAGGAAAAATCACCATCCAAGAAGTCTCTCTAGTTATTGGGCTACAACACAATCTACTCTCAATATCTCAGTTCTGCGACAAAGGATTGCAATGCCACTTCAGTTCAAATTTCTGCCTCATCAAAGATGGCATATCCGGCGTTTCTTTGCTCAAAGGAATTCGTAAGAAAAATGTTTATGTTGTTGATTTTAATTCATCTTGCATTTCTTCTAATCTCTGTTTTATAGCAAAGAATGTTAGTGAAAATAGTTAGTTGTGGTACAAAAGACTAAGTCACTTAAACTTCAAGTATCTTCCCAAGATTGGAAGAGAAAATCTAGTTCGTGGTCTACCCAAAGTAGCTGATCACCACGATGAGAAGTGCACAACATGTCAACTAGGAAAACAACCAAAATCATCTTTCTCCAGTAAGACGACACCTTCAACTTCAAGATGTTTGCAATTACTTCACATGGATTTGTTTGGACCTGTGTCTACCGTAAGTATTGGTATAAATAGATATACCTTAGTTGTGGTAGATGATTATTCAAGATATAGGTGGGTTGAAATGATGATCTCAAAGGATGATTGCTATGACATTTTGACCGCGCTCTTTAGACAGATCCAAACACAAAAGGAAGACGACATCAGTAGTGTTCGATCCGACAATGGAACAGAATTCAAGAACAACGGTGTTGCTCAGTACTGTGATGACCACGATATTGACCACAACTATTTCACAGCTGGAATTCCATAACAAAACGGTGTAGTGGAAAGGAAAAATAGAACGTTGATAGAGGCTGGAAAGACAATGATTGCTGAACCAAAGCTACCTCAATACGTTTGGGCTGAAGCCGTCAACACAGCATGCTTCACTCAAAATAGATCACTCATCAACAAGACCTACAACAAAACACCTTATGAACTTTGGAGAGGAAGAACCCCCAACATAGCATACTTCAAGATATTTGGGTGCAAATGCTTCATACTCTACAACGGTAAAGAACATCGAGGTAAATTTGCTCCTAAGGTCGATGAAAGTATATTTATTGGGTATGCTAAACACTCAAAAGCTTTTCGTGTATTTAATAAAACCACTCTTAAGATAGTAGAATATGTCCATGTTACATTTGATGAACATTCTCTCCTTGAGCCACATATGGATCCAAATGTTGCTGATGATTTTGTTGAGATTAATGAGACAGGTACAACTTGACCGCAAAATCAATCAACTCAAGGAAACCCATCTACCTCAACTGCACCTCCATCTACCTCATATGAAGCACCAGAAGCTACCACATCTGCTGCTACCTCAAATGGAGTTGAAGTTGAAACACCCATTAATGTGGAAGAACCAATCTCTCAAATTGCATATGATTGGGATGGCACAAATGATGTACCATTAGAAGATTTACAACCACCATCAACTAAACTAGATATACCTCAAGAATTTTGTGAGGTCAGAGATCACCCAATTCAGAATATCATTGGTGATTTGCATTCTAGTGTTCGAACAAGATCAAACTATAATGCACTTACCGCATTCATATCTCAAGTTGAACCCAAGAAGATTGATGAAGCACTCCAAGACTCAAGTTGGGTTGTTGCCATGCAAGAAGAGCTCAACCAATTTGAAAGATGTAAAGTTTGGACCTTAGTTCCAAGGCCACAAGATCAAGGAGTGATTGGTACAAAGTGGGTGTTCAGAAACAAGATGGATGAGAATGGAAGCATCACAAGAAACAAATCTAGGCTGGTTGCACAAGGCTATAGACAAGAAGAAGGCATTGATTATGATGAAACATTTGCCCCCGTTGCAAGACTCGAAGCTATAAAGATACTCTTGGCTTATGCCTCTTACAAAAGATTCAAGCTATATCAAATGGATGTGAAGAGTGCATTCCTCAACGGTAAACTTCAAGAAACTATCTTTGTTGCTCAACCACCCGGATTTGAAGATTCCAAATTTCCAAACCATGTCTACAAACTCCGCAAAGCTTTGTATGGACTCAAACAAGCTCCACGGGCATGGTATGATACTCTATCTAAATTTCTTCTAGGAAAGGGATTTAAGCGTGGTAAGATCGACACAACTCTATTCATTGCTAAATATCATGATCATACTTTACTAGTTCAAATATATGTAGATTATATTATTTTTGGTTCTACTAACGAATTTTTGTGTAAGAGATTTGAGAAGCTTATGAAAAGCAAATTTGAGATGAGCATGATGGGAGAATTAACATTCTTCCTTGGGCTACAAATTAAACAATGTGCTGAAGGCATCTTCCTCAATCAAGCAAAGTACACAAGAGATCTCATCAAGAAATTTGGAATTGAAAATCCAAAGGTATACGACACTCCTATGGCTACTGGTAACAAGCTAGATAAAGGTTGTGTGTTCTAACTTGACCGCAAGTAATCACGGTCAAGCACCTGACCGCAAATGCAAGGTGACCAGGTAAGTGTTTCTAACTTAGCGATTTTAGGATCATCCGAGTCATCCAAGGGGTAATTCCATAAATTCCTCTTTTCCCTCATTTTTATTTAATTCAAATCATTTGCAATTAATTTTATTCCCTATTTATTTCCACCATCACAATAAATGCATTTAATGGGATAGGACATCATAGGTCAAATCTCTGAGTTTTGCAGAGTTAACCTCCCACTTCTCTGCACAAACCGTTCCACTACCCCTCAACTCTACAACTCACTTTTTCAGATACCCTTCCCTTCTCTCTACATCTCTCTACTTTCTCTCTCTATACTCACCCAGTTCTTTCTTTCTCTCTCACTCGACTCTCTCTAAATTTTCTCGACTCTCTCTAAATTTTCTCTATAAATGGCACCTAAACCTTCACAATCTTCAAAACCTTCCAAGAAATCACAAGATTCTACAGTTGAAGGCAATATGGTATGATTTCTTGACCCAAAATATCCTATATCGTTAAAAAAACTGGCGGGTTTGAAAAACCCCTTTCATATTCTTGACTGAATACTTGATTTTCTGGGTTAATTTCCCTTTGATATTGTTCAATCCTTCGTAGATTCACTTTTTCAAATTCGTTTCCATGCTTATGTTCATGTTTAATCTCCAGTTTTGTATCTTTTAATACCATGGATTTTGAAGATTTAATTCATAGTTTTCATTTTTTTTATTTTTTTTTTTTGCCCTTTTGATTTCTAAGTTTTATATGTTCTTGATAGCCAAATTGATAATGAATGTGTGCTTAATAAGTTATTGTGCATCTAGGAATGTAATTTTCATGAATTTTCGTGTTCTAGAATCATATTTGGGTTCTCGCCATGAATTTTCATGAATTTTCGTGTTCTAGAATCATATTTGGGTTCTCGCCATGAACTGTAACGCCCATCCTTAATCTCGTTAAATATTTGACTTACTTGTTAAATACTTGAACTTGCATATTATGTGCTAGTTTTACTTGAGTTAAATACTTAACTACTTTAGAATATTAAGGTGGTTAAATGTTTAGTTTTGATTTTTGGGTCATTTGTGAAAATTTGACTTAAGGGGTCTTTTTGTTAAAAGTAAAACTTGAGGGGCCTAGGTGTCATTCTTGGAAAGTTCCAAGTATATCAACTTGTTGTTGCCTGAGAAAGGCATTTTTATCCAAAAACTTCTCGTTCTTTCCTCTGTTTCAAAGTTAGGGTTAGAGTTTTACCCTATTCCCGACTTCTCGAGCTTAATTATCCCTCCGTTCTTGATTCTGATCCCGGATAAATATTCGTGGCGTTGATTAGAGCGTTCCAGGCCGAACAGAATTTTTTTTGGGTAACTTTGATTTCGGACTAGGTAAGTTATTAGCTCCCCCTTGCTTGTAATAACATTCATATATGTTATTTCTGATACTTGTGTTTGTCAATTTCGTGTTTGGGGCAATTTTTGTGATACTTGTAAATTTGGGACAAAGGGAGTATAATTCCTCTGTGTAAAATGATGAAAGAACTTGGAAATAATAGTTTATACATGTTATGTACTTTTGGATTTGTTAAAAGGTTAGTAAAAAGTTACTCCTACGTTTGGGACGGAAAATTACTCAACCTGGGAAAGAATAAAAATTTCAAAATTTTGTACCTTGGGCGACCGCCCAATTCTGGCCAGGCGACCGCCCATTTATCTGGAAGATTTTGCTCTTGAAAAACCTTATTTTGGGCGACCTCCCATAGCCTTTTGTGCGACCGCACAATTCCCCTGATGAACAAAAGTCTTGAATAAATTTGATTAAGCTAGACTTAACCCTAGATAAGGTATATAACCCTAGTATAAGATGTCCTAGTAAGTGTTGTGACACCTTAGGGGCATCATAACTTGGTCTTAAACATGAATACTCATTGAATTAAAATGAGAACTTAGTCTTAGACATGAACACTTATAGAACTCAAATGAGAACTTAAGTATAAGAGTAACAACTCTTTTATATGTCTTGTAAGTGCTATGAACAAGCACTAATGTGTTATACTTGTCTTGAAAGATTTGATTGTGAACCTTAGGGGCATTAGAACAAAGTTTTAGACTTGAACATCCTAAGAATAGGATTAGGATTTTGAAAGAGTAAATGTATAACTCTTATCCATGTTTGAATGTCCAAATATTGTAGTTATAACTTGAAGTATAAGACAATAAAATCTTGTACATGACTTGAACATCCAAACAATTGGATTAAGACTTGAATATAAGATAATAAAATCTTGTACATGACTTGACGCCAATACATATGTATGGTAATGAACTAGAAAGTGCTATGAACAAGCACTAACTTGTATGAGACATGTTCTTGTTGTGTGTGTGCAAACATTGCATATAGTTGCTTGATAACAAGGTGACTTCTTGATTACTTGAAGCATGTTCCTTGTTGAGCTAGTCCACTACTTTTGGATTAGTTCTTCTCCCATAGTTCAAGTAAATACCTACTTGTACATTCTTGTGTGAGTCCAGCTGGTTCTCCTTGCTTGTTCGGAAATATATAGGTTCACGCTTTTCGTGAGAGCTGGGGCTTAAGTGATAATCGGGTCCCTATGTATTTGCGCTCGACCCCTTACTACATGCCATAGTAAGGGAATAGCTTCCTTGGTTGGAGCAATACGCCTGACTTAAGTGAATGCTAAACTCTTGAACACCTCGTGAACACCTCGTGAGTCTTGATCTTGGGAATGACACTGGTTACCGGGTCTTCTTATATGTACTGCATAAGCAGGATCTTGTTATTGATCGTGATTGTCAAAGTAATACAGGCTACGACAACAATGGTATTCTTGGGAGGAATAAGGAAGGAAGCAATATCCTTTATAACTTGCTTGTTTAGCCTTATGCGCTACTTGATGAGTGGCTTAGCCTCTCATATACTTGTTACTTGATGATACTTGATATATGATTACTTGAGTATCTACTTGAATTGCATGATAACATGTCATGTAGTTGCATCTAATAGCTTACTGAGATTTATCTCACCCCGTTTCTTGTTTAATTGTTTTCCTTAGATCAAAGGAAGGCTAGTGATAGTGCGCAGTGAGGCTCGACATAGCGGGGAGCTTACTACGCAGGTGGTTATTCTTTTGGGGCTTGTGTCCTTTTACATTTTGGGGAGGACGATGTATTATGGTTTATGTAACTCAGTATTTTTTGGTAGACTTCTTGTCTCTTGTTGGTTCTAGACATCTTGTAATGCCAACATATGTACTAGGCATGTTTCCGCTGTGTATAATCTTGTTTGGTTTTAATTTTCTTGTCTAGAACTCGTGTTGTGAGCTATCTTAGCTCCTTACTCTTGAGTATATATATCATGTCAGTTTGTTAAATAGTTGTCATCTAGTTTCTTGTTAGTTTCTTGTTCCTTGTTAGTCACGAGGTTCTACTAAGGGATCCCGGGACCTGGGGGCGTGTTAGTTTGGTATCAGAGCTACCCTGGTTTAGCTACCCTGTTTAGCTACCTTGGTTTGCTCTAAGTCTGGATAGGGTCTATGGCCTAGGTATGGGTTAGTCTTGGGGTGTTATTAACGCCGAGTGTTTACCTACAGGTACAATGAGTTCTGAAGGTACAAGTGGCAGTAATCAACTGAGATCTGTAACTCCTCAAGAGGAAATGGTTGATAATATAGACTGGGATTATCCTAATCGACTTACAAGGTTCTTGAAGTTGAAACCTCGTAGCTTTGACGGGGAATTTGATGCTAAGAAGGCAGAGGAGTGGATTGAGAGTATTGAGAAGATCTTTACAGCCTTGAGATGTGCAGGTGGTGATAAGGTAACCTTTGCAACCTTTAAACTTGAGAAAGCTGCTGAACATTGGTGGCAAGTTCTGAATAAAAGCTGGGAACTGGAAGGAGTACCACAGACTTGGGAGAATTTTCTTAAAGCATTCAAGTCACAGTTTATTCCAATAGTGGTTCAAGACAGAAAAGAAATGGAATTTCTTAATCTGGAGCAGGGAAGCTTGACAGTGGGGCAATTCTCGACCAAGTTCACAGAATTGGCTAGGTATTGTGATCACTTAGTTCCAAATGAGACCAAGAAGGCACAGAGGTTTGTGAAGGGGTTGAGGACTGAGTATAGGAAGCAACTTCTTTCTCTACAGCTTACTAGTTATCATCAAGCAGTGGAGAAGGCTTATGCTATTGAAAATGACATTGAAGAACACAAGGTGAAGTTGGGAACAACCATGACAGGTCTTGTATCAGAGAAAGCACAGGGATCTGGTTCTAAGGGTGGTAAATCTAGCCACCAAGATCGTCGATTCCGACAGCCATCTGAAAGTAAAGGTAGTGTATCAACTGGTTCGAGGACAATAGTCTAAGGTCCCAGGAGAGTATGTGGTTATTGTTTGAAGGAAGACCATTCTGAAGACAAGTGTTGGCTAAAGCAAGGAAGATGTTTATCTTGTGGTGAAACTGGGCACTTTATCAAGAATTGTCCTAAAGTCAAAAGAAGTCAAGTTGGGGGTACAAGTCAACAGGCCTCAGGTTCTAAGAGAGATAGTGGGGGTCGACCTAAAGTTCAGGGTCGAGTGTTTGCTCTAGATCAGCAGGGTGTAGCTGAGTCTTCTGCGGTCATAGGAGGTATTATATTACTTTCTAGTACGAGAGCGCGAGTCTTGATAGATCCAGGCTCATCTCATTCTTATGTGGCATCTCATTTTGTGTCGCATTTGCATGTTCTTCCTGATTCTATGCCTTATGTGCTAGAAGTATCTTCCCCTATGGGAGATTGCATGTTTGCTTCTGAGGTTTACAAGAAATGTGAGGTTCTTGTGGGTGATCGTGCCCTTCTTGCTGACCTAGTCGTGTTACCTATAAGGGACTTTGACGTGATTCTTGGCATGGATTGGCTTTATGTGCATCATGCATCTATTGATTGTCATAGAAAAGTAGTAACTTTTTCTATACCTGGTTTGTCTGATTTTACCTTTGAAGGTGATAGGCCTTTATGTGCTATACGTGTTATTTCTGCTTTAAAAGCTAAAAAAAAAAATTATCTCGTGGTTGTGCCGGGTACCTCGCATGTGTTCTTAACAAGAGTTTGTCTGTTCCCAAGATGGAAGATATTCCTGTTGTGTCTGAATTTTCAGATGTGTTTTCTTCTGAGTATAGCATGCCACCTGATCGAGAGCTTGAGTTTTGTATTGAGTTATTACCAGGTACAGCACCAATATCTAAAGCACCTTATAGAATGTCTCCAGCTGAGTTGAGAGAGTTAAAAACACAGCTTGAGAAATTGATTGAAAGGTGCTCCATCAGGCCTAGTGTATCACCGTGGGGTGCACCAGTGTTATTTGTCAGAAAGAAAGATGGGACTCTGCGATTGTGTATTGATTACAGAGAGCTTAATCAGTTAACTATCAAGAACAAATGCCCGTTACCTCATATTGATGACTTGTTTTATCAACTTCAGGGTTCAGTAGTGTACTCGAAGCTTGACTTGAGAAGTGGTTATCATCAGTTGAAAATCAGATCTGAGGATATACCAAAGACAGCTTTTCGTACCAGGTATGGGCATTATGAGTTTATTGTTATGCCATTCGGTTTGACAAATGCTCCAGCTGTATTTATGGATTTGATGAACCATATATTCAAACCATATCTTGATTGTTTTGTGGTGGCATTCATTGATGATATTCTTGTGTATTCTAAATCACGGGCTGAGCATGAACAACATCTCAGAATGGTATTGCAAGTTCTTCGTGAGAAACAATTATTTGCAAAATTCAGCAAATGTGCTTTCTGGTTAGAAGAGGTTTCATTCTTGGGACATGTTGTGTCCGCTACTGGTATTGCAGTAGATCCTTCCAAAGTTGAAGCAGTTGTAAACTGGAAGAGGCCAACTACAGTGACAGAGATCCGTAGTTTCTTGAGCTTGGCTAGTTATTATCGGAGATTCATTGAGGGATTCTCTAAGATTGCTACTCCATTGACTAATATGACTCGAAAAGCTATTTCTTTTGAGTGGAATGACAAATGTGAAGCAAGTTTTCAAGAGTTGAAAAGGTGCTTAACGACAGCTCCAGTCTTGGCTTTGCCTAGTGGTTCTGAAAATTTCATGGTTTATACCGATGCTTCTAAAGAAGGATTGGGTTGTGTTTTAATGCAAGATGGCAAGGTAATAGCTTATGCTTCTCGAAAATTATCTCCTTATGAAAAGAATTATCCTACTCATGATTTAGAGTTGGCTGCGATTATTTTTGCTTTGCATAAATGGAGGCATTACTTGTATGGAACCAAATTTGAAGTCTTCACTGATCATAAAAGCTTGAAGTACTTGTTTTCTCAGAAAGAACTTAATATGAGACAATGTAGATGGATGGATAAATTGAAGGATCATGATTGTACTATCCTTTATCATCCAGGGAAAGCAAATGTTATGGCAGATGCACTGAGCAGAAAGACTTATATTTCTTGCTTGATGATTCGTGAATGGAAATTGTTAGAAGACTTGTGTGATTGGAGTCCTTGTGAATCAAATCATGGAATTATCCTTGCTAATATAAAAGCTACTTCAGATTTACTCCAACAGATTAAAGAAGCTCAGGTAACTGATTCTGAATTGCAGAAAATTATTAATGGAATGAATGAAGGAAAGCAACCAGATTTTTCTTTCAACAATGATGGAATTCTTACCTTTCGAGGCAGAGTTTGTATTCCAGTTGATCTTGAGATTAAGAAGAAAGTTCTCGAAGAGGCTCACAAAGCCAAGTATACTATTCATCCTGGAAGTACTAAAATGTACCAAGATTTGAAGAAACTTTTCTGGTGGAACAATATGAAAAGAGAAATTGCTGGGTATGTATCTAAATGTTTGACTTGTCAACAAGTGAAAGTGGAACATCAACGTCCAGCAGGTTTGTTGCAACCATTAGAAATTCCAGAGTGGAAATGGGAGCATATCACGATGGATTTTGTGACTGATTTGCCACGTACCAGACGAGGCCATGATGCTGTTTGGGTTATAGTGGATAGACTGACCAAGTCAGCTCACTTCTTGTCTGTTTCCATGGGATATTCATTGTCTCAATTGGCATCTTTGTATGTTTAGGAGATTGTTCGACTCCATGGAGTTCCTGTGAGTATTGTATCTGACAGAGATCCTCGTTTTACTTCTCGATTCTGGTAGGCTCTTCAGGGTGCCATGGGTACTAAATTGAATTTCAATACAGCTTTTCATCCCCAATCTGATGGGCAATCTGAGAGACTTATACAGATTCTCGAGGATATGTTACGTGCTTGTGTTGTGGATTTTAAAGGCAGTTGGGATACTCATCCTCCTTTGGCTGAGTTTGCTTATAACAACAGTTATCAGTCTAGCATTGAAATGGCTCCATATGAGGCTCTTTATGGTAGAAAGTGTCGATCTCCTCTATGCTGGGATGAAGTGGGAGAATCTAGACTCTTGGGTCCTGAAATGGTTCAACAATCATTTGAGAGTGTGAAACTCATTCGAGATAGATTGCGCACAGCTCAGAGTAGACAAAAGAGTTATGCTGATCATCACAGAAGAGATCTTGAATTCCAGGCAGGTGATTTTGTATTCTTGAAAGTCTCTCCTTTTAGAGGTATAAAGAGATTTGGGAAGAAAGGAAAGTTATCTCCTCGTTATATCGGTCCATTTGAGATTCTTGAAAGAGTTGGGAAGTTGGCTTATAGAGTGGCTTTACCACCTTCTTTATCAGGTATTCATGATGTATTCCATGTATCTATGCTTCGCAAGTATATGGCAGATGAATCACATGTTCTTGAGTATGAGGCTATTCCATTTCAGCCTAATTTGTCTTATGAGGAACAACCTGTTGAAATTCTTGATTGGAAAGAGCAAGTCTTGCGTACCAAAAGGATTCCTATTGTGAAGGTCCTTTGGAGAAATCATGAAATAGAAGAGGCTACTGGGAAACCGAGAAAGAGATGCGAGATAAATACCCAAGCCTATTTGAAAATTTTGGTAAGTAAAATTCGTGGGCGAATTTTCTTTAAGGTGGGGAGGATGTAACGCCCATCCTTAATCTCGTTAAATATTTGACTTACTTGTTAAATACTTGAACTTGCATATTATGTGCTAGTTTTACTTGGGTTAAATTCTTAACTAGTTTAGAATATTAAGGTGGTTAAATGTTTAGTTTTTATTTTTGGGTCATTTGTGAAAATTTGACTTTAGGGGTCTTTTTGTTAAAAGTAAAACTTGAGGGGCCTAGGTGTCATTCTTGGAAAGTTCCAAGTATATCAACTTGTTGTTGCCTGAGAAAGGCATTTTTATCCAAAAACTTCTCGTTATTTCCTCTGTTTCAAAGTTAGGGTTAGAGTTTTACCCTATTCTCGACTCCTAGAGCTTAATTATCCCTCCGTTCTTGATTCTGATCCCGAATAAATATTCGTGGCGTTGATTACAGCGTTCCAGGCCGAACATAATTTTGTTTGGGTTACTTTGATTTCGGACTAGGTAAGTTATTAGCTCCCCCTTGCTTGTAATAACATTCATATATGTTATTTCTGATACTTGTGTTTGTCAATTTCGTGTTTGGGGCAATTTTTGTGATACTAGTAAATTTGGGGACAAAGGGAGTATAATTCCTCTGTGTAAAATGATGAAAGAACTTGGAAATAATAGTTTATACATGTTATGCACTTTTGGGTTTGTTAAAATGTTAGTAAAAAGTTACTCCTACGTTTGGGACGGAAAATTACTCAACCTGGGAAAGAATAAAAATTTCGAAATTTTGTACCTTGGGCGACCGCCCAATTCTGGCCAGGCGACCGCCCATTATCTGGAAGATTTTACTCTTGAAAAAACTTGTTTTGGGTGATCTCCCATAGCCTTTTGTGCGACCGCACAATTCCCCTGATGAACAAAAGTCTTGAATAAAGTTTGATTAAGCTAGACTTAACCCTAGATAAGGTATATAACCCTAGTATAAGATGTCATGGTAAGTGTTGTGACACCTTAGGGGCATCATAACTTGGTCTTAAACATGAATACTCATTGAATTAAAAATGAGAACTTAGTCTTAGACATGAACACTTATAGAACTCAAATGAGAACTTAAGTATAAGAGTAACAACTCTTTTATATGTCTTGTAAGTGCTATGAACAAGCACTAATGTGTTATACTTGTCTTGAAACCAATGATTGTGCACCTTAGGGGCATTAGAACAAAGTTTTAGACTTGAACATCCTAAGAATAGGATTAGGATTTTGTAAGAGTAAATGTATAACTCTTATCCATGTTTGAATGTCCAAATATTGTAGTTATAACTTGAAGTATAAGACAATAAAATCTTGTACATCACTTGAACATCCAAAGAATTGGATTAAGACTTGAATATAAGATAATAAAATCTTGTACATGACTTGACGCCAATACATATGTATGGTAATGAACTAGAAAGTGCTATGAACAAGCACTAACTTGTATGAGACATGTTCTTGTTGTGTGTGTGCAAACATTGCATATAGTTGCTTGATAACAAGGTGACTTCTTGATTACTTGAAGCATGTTCCTTGTTGAGCTAGTCCACTACTTTTGGATTAGTTCTTCTCCCGTAGTTCAAGTAAATACCTACTTGTACATTCTTGTGTGAATCCAGCTGGTTCTCCTTGCTTGTTCGGAAATATATAGGTTCACGCTTTTCGCGAGAGCTGGGGCTTAAGTGATAATCGGGTCCCTATGTATTTGCGCTTGACCCCTTACTACAGGTGTCGCGACCCCGAACCCCGCGGGCCCGAGACCGCGAGCTGGACGTCGACTTAAAACCAAAACTATGAAATACCGAAGCTAAAAATTCCATTTGATACCAAAAGGTAATGATCCAAAGTTTTACAAAACCAAGTTTGATAAAAACCAATTACAACTATCATAAACTCCCACAAGTTTATGCACAACAAAATACAAGTACACAAATCCTAATGACGTCAAAGTTTGGTACAAATACCCCAAAAGGTTATACATTTAAATAATGTAAACCGATCCATAACAACCTGCCCCAAAATCTCAATCCTCTCGACGTCCTCCTCGATCCGCGAATCCTAATCCTTTTCCTCCTGGGGGGGTTAAGGAAAAACAAAGATGGAAATAAACGGGGTGAGATAAAATCTCAGTAAGTTACTAATGCAACTACATGACATGCTAATATGCAATGACCAATAGCAATTAACATAAGACAAATAGCAGCGGAATAATAAGTGACATGCTGTCAAACAGTAATAACCAATAATCAATAATATAAATAACCATATAACAACAAATGAGAGGCTCCCTATCGCCAACCGTCCCATACCGGTTGGAAATAACGACCAGCTCATCATGCAACATATAAAGCTGAAATAAACACTCATAAGTGGATACATAGCCAAGGTTTCATCCAACTGAAAGAACCAAATAAAGGTCGCTGCGCAGCTTCAACAATCAACAATCAACATCTTCATAGCAGCATGAAAGCTCGAAGAGAAAACCCCGGTACCGGAACCAATAACCATAAGAGTGTCACAAAGGACAAGGACCATGACACAAAGTCATGCCCATTAGCTAGATACATTCACAGAGGAACGCTAACTTATCCTTTCCAAGGCCAATCTGGAGAAGGGGTATAGTAAGGGCAAAACAATGGTCAACATTATAATGGACTTGGCTTTGCCATTATAATCTTTCCCATCGCCCGATGCAACAAATATGCCAGCTGGGCTTCCAAGTAAATGCTAAGTAATAATATTTTAGCATGAATAAGCAACTTAAGGTTCCAAAGTAGGGAACCACACCAATTAATCACCATAAGGATGCAAACGATTACTCATGAAGAGTTCAACAACAACGAACACAAGAAGTTTCTCATAAAAGAGCACAACAACGATAAACGGAATCTCTCATAAAGAGCACAACAACATTGATCATTAAAATAAGATGATTCCAAGACAAGGACCCATACCAAACACGTCCTAAAGATGATACCCACGAGTTATTCATAAAGAGCACAACCCAAACGGTCGCTCACCAATGGCACAATGACTATTACCACAATGACCCTAACATTTACTCATAAAGATATACTAGGACTATGAACTCAACCATCTCATCACACCTGGAATTCCAAAGTAGGAAATCAGAATGGATACACCTTAAGGTTAATCAAACCGTAAGTACCCAATCGCCAATTCACGCTTTATCTCCGTTCATAACGAACCCATTCTAAACACCCCAAACGAATCCGAAAGGTTACCCTTATTAGAACATGATCACGACAGGACTAAACCCTACACCTTGGTGTTCAATAACAACCCTCTAGGTACTATAGGACATCGCCTAAAACCTAGACCAAGTCTTACGCGAAATTCAATTCGGTTGGAACAAACACGAACACATCATAAGATGCCCAAACAATACTTGATCAAATTACATAGCTCTATTGTTCACAAAGGAACCAATTTTAATTACTAAAGTGTTCCACGTGTTATCTTAAGTTAATTAGAAGAAGGAAACCTAAACTAGGTAAGCCATTAGTCTTAAACCAAGCAAAAAGGTCAAATTCCTGGAACAGGGGGCGGGCGGGCGCCTGGCATGGGGCGAGCGGGCGCCTGAATGACCAGAAGGTCTGGTCATCAGAAAATGACATGTAGGCGGGCGCCTGGAGGGGTCGGGCGGGCGCCTGGTCTGGATTCCAGTCGGGAAAACAGAGCTGGGTTCCTTAAGTTCGAACCAAAATCACCCCAATCTCTAAAATACTCCAAACAATCCTTCTAACAAATTCCACAATGAACCAAAACCACATTTAAGCTAAGAGGGGACCTAAATCACATCATCTAACAACTCCAATCCAAGATTAAATCCCAAAATCATAATATCACCATTTTCGCCCAAAACTCAAATAAATTCCAAATAAATCTCAAACTCAATCAAACTTCATATATAACAACTAAAGCGTTATATGAACATGAAAGGAACATTTTAGCATAAAAATGGGGGAAAAGTAACTTACCCGGATTTTCTCAAAGTTGATGGATTTCAAATATTTTTGTCTTCCAACGATCCTATCGACGATCTAAACAAGATTCATGTTTTAAGAAATGAGAAATAATGAGGGGAAGAGAAAGAAAATGAAGAGAGAAGAGAGAAAAGAAAAACTTACCCAATTGCTTAGAGAGAGAGAGAGAGTTGGTTGGAATGGAGTGGGGGGTGAGGGGGAAGAGTGAGGGAGAAGAGAAGGAGTAGGGAGGGAGTAGGGAAAAAATGATTAAAGAATTTACACTCAGGCCCCCTCCTCTACACTACACACAAATACTCCCCACTAAGAAATAAGACTCGACAATTCTACACTAGCACAAATGACCCAAATAAAATGCTAGGCAAATTTTATAACACATAAATTGCACACATAAATATTTAAATAAATAATAATTTAAATAAATAAATAAGCAAATAATTAAATAAAAATCATTTAATTACTAATAAAATAGAGCCTATATTTCGGGTCGTGACATTCACTCCCCCTTAAAGAAAATTCGACCCGAATTTTAACGAGACTTACCCGAAAGACCAATTTGCTACGGATACGATAGTTCCGCCATTACTCAAATTCCTCAATTGCCCAATCTAACCACTACAAGGTAACCTTAAATGATGCTTACGATAACACTACCTCATGAATCGAATCGTTCCATCATTATCTTTATTACTAATCAAAATCCGTACTCAAAATCGAAGAATCCAAATTATTTCCATACGTAATTCTCGAGATATCTCAAGCTCGCCTTATTCATAACCTTAACTAGACCGCAAAGGTACTTCCATTTGTAAATCGCATACTTAGTATTATTCCCCAGAAATTCAAAACATTACCATCTCGAGCTAAATTATCTTTTTAATATATGAAGAGCTAAAGAAATTTTCCATCCCCATAATAATCACCAAAGGCTATATCTCTAAGGATTCCTATTATAGTGCTCTCGCTCTAGATAGCACCTTAAACTAGAGGTGTAATATAAACCCAAAATTTTAATACAAAATGTTCACTTAAATTTACGCCATAATATCATCGTCATAACGCTCCAATCCTTGAAAGCCAAAAATAATTACGAATACTCAATAATCCGAAAATGATTTAAATTTTATCTTCAAGGGATTTCCTCTAATTCCTTTTCTTGAATTGATAATCCGCGCTTCTATACCCCAAAGGAGTTTAGCAATCCCTAAATCTCCAACAGCTGACCCACATTAGATTTTCGCGTATACATTTATTAACTTAAAGGTACTTAGGCTCAGTAGTACTGCCATCATAATAAACCCATTAGCTAGTCACATTCCTACTGACCCAATACCAAATCATAGTATTCTTTAATATGCCCAAGTATTTATACTCAATTTCTTCACATAATTGTAGTCCAAAACAAGAAATGCTACCAAGGCAAGATTTAGAACCATAGAACCACTATCTAACCAAAATTTCAAAATGCCTTTAACATAGATCGAGAAATTATTACTCTCCCAAAATGTACTTAGTCCTTTCTAACTTAACACGCTTACCACCATTAATGATCATAACTCCTACAACAAACTCATCATCCATAACAGATCGTACACCTCTCCATACTAATCTATCCCGATGCATTCACGGAGATGTATTAAAAGTGACTAAAATTTTCCTCAAAAGATCCTCATTGAATCCTCTACTCCTATAACCCAACCGTTGTCATAAGGACATTGATCTAAGTATTAGCACTACAATCTTGTACTATAACAACTCAATTTAACTCAAGGTTCTCCCCAATTACTAGGTACTATTCAGAAATAAAATAGAAATTTTCACAAACGATAAATACGCCCAACAATTCACCGAAACTAAATACTCGGATTTCAATTAAGAAAAGATAGGTATAACACTACGCAAAGGAACGGTCTCAAATAATTTTAAGAAATCAGGAATGGAGAATATAACCATCTTCCTACAACAATCAACTAAAGCAAGAGTAACATCAAAATCTTGTAATAGCAACATGGCTAAATTAGCAGGTAAGACATAACCATACTTAAGCACATCATAAGCACATAAGACTTCATCAGATACCCTAAACTCCTCCATAGGAGTAGACACCTACAACACATAGTCGAAGACTCAGAAGAAATAAATGTAACTAATGCATAGAAACACATAAATGCGATGATCCTAAAATGCACGCGCTCGCTCTCACGACGCAAAATAATACCTCCTGAAATTTATCCGTTACCTGGTGAGTGCTGATTGGTCGTAAATACCCTACCCTGAACTTTTAGGGTTTCCCGAAGCATCCCTCTTCTGACCCTGAGGTATTCCAATTCCTGCCCTCGATGACTGAACTCTAAACCTCGGACAATCTTTGACGAAGTGTCCCAACTGACCACACTTCACACATTTTCCTTGCTTCTTCCAACACTTGTCTTCTGAGTGTCCTTTCCTCTGACAGTATCTGCAGACTTTCCCATTTCGTGTCCCCTTATTAGAACCTCGATTTCCTACTGTTGGTTGCCCTTGAAGTTGCCTTCTGAATCGAGTTTGCACTCCAGAATTACCTCTGTTATCTGAATGTTGCTGTTGTGATTCACTCTGCCCTCCTTGCTTACCCGGGTTAACCCTCTCAGTATTCCCTTTGTGTTCCCCAATATCCTGCTCAATCAAGTAGGCTCGATCCACCGCATCCTGATAAGGTTGAATTCTTTGGGCTAAAAGTTGAGTCCTAATAGCTGTCTTCAAACCCCTGATCAATCTCATCGCTTTCTGCTCCTCGGTCCGCACAAGGTAGTCACAACACCTAGCTAATTCTGCGAACTTAGCCGAGTACTGTGCTACTGACATCATGCCTTGCTCCAAGCTGAGGAACTCGATCTCCTTCCGGTATTGATTCACTAGAGAGATAAAATGATCCTTGAATTTCCTCACGAACCACTCCTAAGGATATGGTACAAGAGTCGCATCCCAACTGGTCTTCAGTGCCTTCCACCAATGTTCCGCAGCCCCCACGAGCTTATAAGCTGAAAACAGAACCCTATCCTCATCAGTGCAACCAAAGATCTCATAGATTTTCTCCATTGATTCTATCCATAGCTCGGCCTTCTTCACATCAGGCTCACCGTCGTACTCACTTGGTTTCAACTTCAAGAACTGCTCCAACCCATATCGCGGAGGTGCTACATGTTCCTCTCTCGGCCCTTGGTCATAAATTGCTTTCACGGCCGCTTCAAACCTGTCCTGAAACATTACACGGTTTTCTTCCTGTAGACCATTCTGATTCTGAGTCCCCCTGATGCCTTCACCAGCTCTTCTTCTAGCCATCACAAACAAATACCTGCATAAAACATCAACCGTTACTCACTCCGAACACAACTACCCTCCTAGGTCATACTAGTCCACCTAGACTTATACTTAGAGCCAAACCATAGCTCTGATACCAACTGTCGCGACCCCGAACCCCGCGGGCCCGAGACCGCGAGCTGGACGTCGACTTAAAACCAAAACTATGAAATACCGAAGCTAAAAATTCCATTTGATACCAAAAGGTAATGATCCAAAGTTTTACAAAACCAAGTTTGATAAAAACCAATTACAACTATCATAAACTCCCACAAGTTTATGCACAAAAAAATACAAATACACAAATCCTAATGACGACAAAGTTTGGTACAAATACCCCAAAAGGTTATACATTTAAATAATGTAAACCGATCCATAACAACCTGCCCCAAAATCTCAATCCTCTCGACGTCCTCCTCGATCCGCGAATCCTAATCCTTTTCCTCCTGGGGGGGGGGGTTAAGGAAAAACAAAGATGGAAATAAACGGGGTGAGATAAAATCTCAGTAAGTTACTAATGCAACTACATGACATGCTAATATGCAATGACCAATAGCAATTAACATAAGACAAATAGCAGCGGAATAATAAGTGACATGCTGTTAAACAGTAATAACCAATAATCAATAATATAAATAACCATATAACAACAAATGAGAGGCTCCCTATCGCCAACCGTCCCATACCGGTTGGAAATAACGACCAGCTCATCATGCAACACATAAAGCTGAAATAAACACTCATAAGTGGATACATAGCCAAGGTTTCATCCAACTGAAAGAACCAAATAAGGTCGCTGCGCAGCTTCAATAATCAACAATCAACATCTTCATAGCAGCATGAAAGCTCGAAGAGAAAACCCCGGTACCGGAACCAATAACCATAAGAGTGTCACAAAGGACAAGGACCATGACACAAAGTCATGCCCATTAGCTAGATACATTCACAGAGGAACGCTAACTTATCCTTTCCAAGGCCAATCTGGAGAAGGGGTATAGTAAGGGCAAAACAATGGTCAACATTATAATGGACTTGGCTTTGCCATTATAATCTTTCCCATCGCCCGATGCAACAAATATGCCAGCTGGGCTTCCAAGTAAATGCTAAGTAATAATATTTTAGCATGAATAAGCAACTTAAGGTTCCAAAGTAGGGAACCACACCAATTAATCACCATAAGGATGCAAACGATTACTCATGAAGAGTTCAACAACAACGAACACAAGAAGTTTCTCATAAAAGAGCACAACAACGATAAACGGAATCTCTCATAAAGAGCACAACAACATTGATCATTAAAATAAGATGATTCCAAGACAAGGACCCATACCAAACACGTCCTAAAGATGATACCCACGAGTTATTCATAAAGAGCACAACCCAAACGGTCGCTCACCAATGGCACAATGACTATTACCACAATGACCCTAAACATTTACTCATAAAGATATACTAGGACTATGAACTCAACCATCTCATCACACTGGAATTCCAAAGTAGGAAATCAGAATGGATACACCTTAAGGTTAATCAAACCGTAAGTACCCAATCGCCAATTCACGCTTTATCTCCGTTCATAACGAACCCATTCTAAACACCCCAAACGAATCCGAAAGGTTACCCTTATTAGAACATGATCACGACAGGACTAAACCCTACACCTTGGTGTTCAATAACAACCCTCTAGGTACTATAGGACATCGCCTAAAACCTAGACCAAGTCTTACGCGAAATTCAATTCGGTTGGAACAAACACGAACACATCATAAGATGCCCAAACAATACTTGATCAAATTACATAGCTCTATTGTTCACAAAGGAACCAATTTTAATTACTAAAGTGTTCCACGGTGTTATCTTAAGTTAATTAGAAGAAGGAAACCTAAACTAGGTAAGCCATTAGTCTTAAACCAAGCAAAAAGGTCAAATTCTTGGAACAGGGGGCGGGCGGGCGCCTGGCATGGGGCGAGCGGGCGCCTGAATGACCAGAAGGTCTGGTCATCAGAAAATGACATGTAGGCGGGCGCCTGGAGGGGGTCGGGCGGGCGCCTGGTCTGGATTCCAGTCGGGAAAACAGAGCTGGGTTCCTTAAGTTCGAACCAAAATCACCCCAATCTCTAAAATACTCCAAACCAATCCTTCTAACAAATTCCACAATGAACCAAAACCACATTTAGCTAAGAGGGGACCTAAATCACATCATCTAACAACTCCAATCCAAGATTAAATCCCAAAATCATAATATCACCATTTTCGCCCAAAAACTCAAATAAATTCCAAATAAATCTCAAACTCAATCAAACTTCATATATAACAACTAAAGCGTTATATGAACATGAAAGGAACATTTTAGCATAAAAATGGGGGAAAAGTAACTTACCCGGATTTTCTCAAAGTTGATGGATTTCAAATATTTTTGTCTTCCAACGATCCTATCGACGATCTAAACAAGATTCATGTTTTAAGAAATGAGAAATAATGAGGGGAAGAGAAAGAAAATGAAGAGAGAAGAGAGAAAAGAAAAACTTACCCAATTGCTTAGAAAGAGAGAGAGAGTTGGCTGCAATGGAGTGGGGGGTGAGGGGGAAGAGTGAGGGAGGAGAGAAGGAGTAGGGAGGGAGTAGGGAAAAATGATTAAAGAATTTACACTCAGGCCCCCTCCTCTACACTACACACAAATACTCTCCACTAAGAAATAAGACTCGACAATTCTACACTAGCACAAATGACCCAAATAAAATGCTAGGCAAATTTTTATAACACATAAATTGCACACATAAATATTTAAATAAATAATAATTTAAATAAATAAATAAGCAAATAATTAAATAAAAATCATTTAATTACTAATAAAATAGAGCCTATATTTCGGGTCGTGACAACAGGCCATAGTAAGGGCATAGCTTCCTTGGTTGGAGCAATACGCCTGACTTAAGTGAATGCTAAACTCTTAAACACCTCGTGAACACCTCGTGAGTCTTGATCTTGGGAATGACACTGGTTACCGAGTCTTCTTATATGTACTGCATAAGCAGGTTCTTGTTATTGATCGTGATTGTCAAAGTAATACAGGCTACGACAACAATGGTATTCTTGGGAGGAATAAGGAAGGAAGCAATATCCTTTATAACTTGCTTGTTTAGCCTTATGTGCTACTTGATGAGTGGCTTAGCCTCTCATATACTTGTTACTTGATGATTACTTGAGTATCTACTTGAATTGCATGATAACATGTCATGTAGTTGCATCTAATAGCTTACTGAGATTTATCTCACCCCGTTTCTTGTTTAATTGTTTTCCTTAGATCAAAGGAAGGCTAGTGATAGTGTGCAGTGAGGCTCGACATAGCGGGGAGCTTACTACGCAGGTGGTTATTCTTTTGGGGCTTGTGTCCTTTTACATTTTGGGGAGGATGATGTATTATGGGTTATGTAACTCAGTATTTTTGGGTAGACTTGTTGTCTCTTGTTGGTTCTAGACATCTTGTAATGCCAGCATATGTGCTAGGCATGTTTCCGCTGTGTATAATCTTGTTTGGTTTTAATTTTCTTGTCTAGAACTCGTGTTGTGAGCTATCTTAGCTCCTTACTCTTGAGTATATATATCATGTCAGTTTGTTAAACAGTTGTCATCCAGTTTCTTGTTAGTTTCTTGTTCCTTGTTAGTCACGCGCATCCAGGTTCGAGGTTCTACTAGGGGATCCCGGGACCTGGGGGCGTGTCATGAACAGTGTTCTTCATGTTCTTATGATATTTTTCATGTTCTTGATAAATCACCTTTTTGATTTTTAAATTTTATTACACACACTGATATGGTGTTTGTGCGTATTTTTTAAATCCTCTTGAAATTTTCGCAAAGTCCTTACCCTTGTCGACCGTATCTCTTGTCGACCTCTTGTACTCATGACCGCCATAATCATTCTACTGTCAGCTTGATCGACCGCTTAGAATGTTGTGTTGTATCTAACTTCAATACTTTTTCAGGAAGAACAATCATTCATACCCGGGTTACATAATTGATTATGAGGATCTTCAAAAAGATGCCATTGGAAGAAATCTCATCAAGAGAATGAACAAGTCTGGGATCCTGAAATACTTTACCATGAATCAGTCCTATCATCTACCTGCTGCGGTCGAAGAGTTCTACTCAACTGCTAAAGAAATCAAAGGCAGAGATGCAAAGAACAATCCACTTGACTGGATTGAAGATGAAGTATATGGTCAGAAAGTTGAGTTAGACTACACAGAAATTGCTACTGCTTTAGGTCTTGACATTGATTTTGAAGATAGAGGTCTACCGAAGAGTGTGATGATCTGTCCTTGCGGTTAATAAATTCTATAGAAGTCTGCAAGCCCTACAGAAAATCTTTTCCATAGGTGATGTACTACATTGGGCACCTGGTTGGCCACGGTCTCCTATGTAAAAGCGGTAATCACGGCAACTTCAACCTCTCTCAGCGGCATCTATCTGCCGCCATATATCTGGGGAAGAAGATGAATTGGCCCGTAGTTTTTTATAACCTGTTAGTTGAACAGGTCAGGGATTATCAGAAGCAGGTCAGGGAGAAGGCTGCTACCAAATACAAGAAGAATTCTCGGCTTCTCTCCCTCATCTTCAAATATACTCCTGAAATTCGCAAGGAGTTTGTCAAGGACAAGCATGCCAGGGTCACCATCTCTCTTTCCAAAGTGTTTGACATCAAGACCATGTGGACTACCTACCGCAATCGGTTTGGAGATACACAATACCAGGAATACTTAGCTCGTGATCTAAGGGAAGAATACATTCCTCCCAACTATACCAAGGCCTCTCGGGAAGCTTTGGGTCTGGATAATCAAGGCGATTCAACTGCAGTCCAAGAAGAAGCAGCTAGTGAAGGAGAAGAAGAAAGGGAAGCCAGGCTTGTTAAAGGAAAAGCCAAGGCTAGTGCTTCAACCGTACCCCCTCTCAAATCCAAGCCCTTACCAAGGATAAAATTCAGGGAACCAGTCTCTTCTAGTTCTAAGTCCCAGTCTCCCCCCAGACAGGTTTCCAGAACTACTCTGCCCACTCCTCAGAAGCAAGTTAAGTTAACCGCTCCTCCGTCTTGTTCTACAGCTATCAGGTCTAAAGCCTCTTCTCCTACCGCTCCTTCCAGGTCTTTGAAACCTAAGGCTCCTCTCCTCTCTTCATCTCAGGGGGAGAAATCCAAGAAAAGAGATTTATCTCTTAGTCCCCAGAAGGTTTCCAAAAAGACTAAAGTTACCCATCCTCCTCCATCGACCGCCTCTCCTGAGTTTACCCCATCCAGTTCACCTGCTCCTGGTAACCGTGATGATGCAGTTGAGATTGCTCCTCCCTAGCACCAGAAAAGGTAACCTATCCCTAAACCAACACTTGGTTTAGTTGATGAACCCACTGATGATGAAGTGGAGGATTTGTCTGACGATGGGTCAGAACATTCTGATGGTGACACCTCAGAAGGTGATGAAATTGATGATGAGAAAGATTTTGATAGAGTTGATGATGTTGAGAAATTAGTTGCTGATTCTGAGAAGGAAATAGAAGAAGATGATGTGGATGCGCGTACGGTCAGAGAACTGAAGATGACCGTGTACCCAGTGACCGCATGATTGATGATACTGGCAATATGAACATGTCTACCACCTCTTCTCCAGTCAGTCTAACCACGTCTGAGCTTCAGGTCGACTCCATTGCCCATCTGTTGACTGCTGTGGAAATGCTCACTTAGATCAACTTGGATTCTCAAACCCAAATTAGCAAGCTGACCGCAAATCAAGCCGTTCTTCAAGGAGAAGTTACTGAGCTCAAAATCGCCAATGTACTGCTTGTTGGGTTTTGAGCAAACATGCACAGCGGAATAAACCCAAAAAGCCTAGATCTGATCACGATGATTAAATTAATATGGAGATGAATTTAGAACACTAACCGTGACGGAGCTTTAAAATTCTGAGATCTTCAATCGTTGTTCTTCGCGCTTCTTCGAATCACGAACGTAGGAACGACCGCAAAACTTGGATCACGAACTTTGAAGGAGTTGATGCCAACGCCCTCTATGTTTATCCACACGCGAACGAATTTCAAGAACGATTCTTGAACCGGATTGCTAGACCCAATAGAAACTCTTTCTACTTTGAAGGCTATATGGAAAATCAATGTTCTTGTTCTTGAGGAAGAAGAAAAACTTGTTTTTCTCTCTCTCGGAGGCTATCTAATTGATATGGAATCAATTCATACTGATTAGGTCGTTGTTAGAGGTTTATATACTTATTAGTCCTAAGCCGTTTAGGAGAAATAGGTTAAAACCCGTCACAACACGAAATCAGTTTTTGGGCCCGAACAGGGCCTGCTCGGCCGAGTCCTTTAAGGTGCTCGGCCGAGCACCTTTGCTCCAGAAAATCTGACCTTCTGATTTCCCATGCTCGGCCGAGTCATATGAGGTGCTCGGCCGAGCACCACCAGAATTCCGATTTTAGCCTTTTAAACAATTCGTCCTTTTGTGTGTGACCCCATAGGATTATATTAAGTTGGCAATGAGCCCAAACACATTTGTGCTCATAAATCATGAGCGGACTCTAGCAAGCCATCATGACTACCCAATTAATATAACTTGTATAAGTTCGTGAATCCTTTATAGAACATATTACAATCTCTTTGTTTCACGATGTCTATTGAACGTAAGCCATGGTCAATGGTCAACTTACAATGTTCAATGCTTTCTCGATCCAGAATGTATTGATAGTACAAATCTTATTTGAGCACGGCCATGCATTTCATCAACACCATTCTTCGAGTGGCCAAAGCTTGACATCTCTCTATTACGAGGAACAAATCCCTTCTTGATTTATTACCTTTCCCTACATGAATCCGATTACGCCAATCACATTCTTTATAGCTACCCGATTAGGGGTAACGTTTGAATATGTCAAACGTAATGTTCATCGAGTGGAAGACTATGATAATCTCAGGTCTAAAGATTCCAGTAATATAACTATATGAGACTTAATTATGACATTGTGACCATGACATAAATCTCATATGGGTCAGTCCAGTATTTGGTCTCCAACAAATACCCATAAGTTTAATTGTATCCCATACACCATAATCATCATATGATTATCCATTAAACTTATACTAACAATTAATCATAATTATCAGGGACGGGGATTATTATAATAAACATGCAAAGGATATAATAATCAAACATTCAATATCTTTAATATATAAATAACATTAATCGTTTTACAAAACGTGCCTAGAGCATACAACACCAACAATCTCCCACTTGCACTAGGCCTAATTAATGTATCGAATACCCATAGACCTAACATGACCATCATGCTTTGCTTGTGGAAGACCCTTTGTCAATGGGTCGGCAATGTTATCATCAGTCGGTACTCTGCATATATTCACGTCACCTCTGTTAATGATTTCTCGAATGACATGGTAACGCCTAAGTATGTGTTTGGACTTCTGATGGTTTCTTGGTTCCCTTGCTTGAGCAATAGCACCATTATTATCACAATAAAGGTCTATTGGATCAGCAATGCTAGGAACTACCTCTAGTTCAGTTATGAACTTCTTGATCCAAACAGCTTCTTTAGCAGCATCGGATGCAGCAATATACTCAGCTTCCGTTGTAGAATCAGCGACAGTACTTTGCTTAGAACTCTTCCAGCAAACAGCACCTCCATTAAGCACAAATACAAATCCAGATTGCGATCTAAAATCATCCTTGTCGGTTTGGAAGCTTGCATCTTTGTAACCACTTACAACAAGATCACCTTCCACACCTCCATACACCAAGAACGAATCTTTAGTCCTTCGCAAGTACTTAAGAATCGTCTTGACTGCAATCCAATGATTTTCACCAGGATTTGATTGGTATCTACTCGTCATGCTCAAAGCATACGAGACATCAGGTCTAGTACATATCATGGCATACATGATGGATCCAATAGCAGAAGCATATGGAATCCCAATCATTCTCTCACACTCATCAGTTGTCTTAGGACACTGATTCTTGCTTAGAGATATGCCATGACCTACTGGCAAATTTCCTCTTTTAGAGTTTTCCATGCGGAATCTCTTGAGAACTTTGTCAATATATGTATCTTGACTTAAACCAATCAGTTTCTTAGATCTATCACGATAGATCCTAATGCCAAGGATATAAGCGGCTTCTCCCATATCTTTCATTGAGAAACACTTTCCTAACCAAGTCTTTACAGACTGTAGTGCAGGAATGTCGTTTCCAATGAGCAATATGTCATCAACATATAGTACTAGAAATAATACTACGCTCCCACTAATCTTCTTGTATACACAAGGTTCATCTTCGTTCTTGATGAAGCCAAACTCTTTGACCGATTCATCAAACCGAAGATTCCAACTCCTAGAGGCTTGCTTCAATCCATAAATGGATCGTTGCAATTTGCATACTTTATTAGAATTTTCTGGAATTACAAAACCTTCAGGTTGTGTCATATAAACATCCTCAAGTAAGTTCCCGTTAAGGAACGCTGTTTTGACATCCATTTGCCATATCTCATAGTCAAAATATGCGGCTATGGCAAGTAAAATTCTTATAGACTTGATCATTGCTACGGGTGAAAAGGTTTCATCATAGTCGATTCCATGAATCTGCCTATAGCCTTTCACTACAAGTCTAGCTTTATAAGTATGCACCTTTCCATCCATGTCAGTTTTCTTTTTGAAAACCCACTTGCATCCTATGGTTTTTACACCTTCGGGCGCATCAATCAAGTTCCAAACTTGATTGTCATACATGGACTTAATTTCAGATTCCATGGCTCCAAGCCATTTATCTGAATCAGGAGCGGACATCGCTTCTTGGTAGGAAGTAGGTTCGTCATCAACTATGACTTCTACTTCATTGCTATCCGTCATGAGAAATCCATATCTCTCAGGTTCGGATCGCACCCTACCAGTTCTGCGAGGAACTTGAGTACTCTGAACCGGTTCCACAACTCCTTGTGAAGCTTGCTCAGATCCAACATTTTGTTCCATGTAATTTTCGGGTTCTCGAATCTCTTTGAGATTAATTTTACTCCCACTAATTCCTTTGGAGAGAAACTCTTTCTCTAGAAAGGTACCATCTCGAGCAACAAACACTTTGTTGTCCGTGCGGTTGTAAAAATAATATCCCTTAGTTTCCTTAGGGTAACCCACAAAATTACATTTATCAGATTTTGGTGCAAGTTTGTCAGAGATCATTCTCTTAACATAGGCCTCACAACCCCAAATCTTTATGAAAGATAAACTAGGTTTTCTTCCAGTCCACATCTCATATGGAGTCTTTGGAACAGATTTAGTTGGAACTCTATTTAGTGTAAGAGCAGCAGTTTCTAGTGCATGTCCCCAAAAGGATAAAGGAAGATCAACTTGACTCATCATGGAGCGGACCATATCCAATAAGGTCCTATTTCTCCGCTCAGACACACCATTCCATTGTGGTGTTCCAGGTGGAGTTAATTGTGAAACAATTCCACACTCTTTAAGATGATTGTCAAATTCTTGGCTTAAATATTCTCCACCACGATCAGATCGTAGTGCTTTAATAGTTTTGCCAAATTGATTTTGTACTTCATTTTGAAATATTCTAAATATCTCAAAAGATTCACTTTTATGCTTCATTAAGTAGACATAACCATATCTACTAAAATCATCAGTAAAAGTTATGAAGTATTGATATCCTCCCCTAGCACTGCTGCTCATTGGTCCACAAACATCAGTATGTATGAGTCCCAATAAGTCACTAGCTCTTTCACTACTCTTAGTAAAAGGTGTCTTAGTCATCTTTCCAAGTAAACAAGACTCACAAGTTTCATATGATTCTAAATCATGTGAATCTAAAAGTCCGTTCCCATGGAGTTTTGAGATACGCTTCTCATTAATATGACCAAGACGGCAATGCCACAAATAAGTATGATTTACATCATTAGGTTTGGATTTCTTATTTACATTATAGATATTATCATTATTTTCACTTTCAACATCAAGAACATAAAGGCCATTAAATGAACATGCAGTACAATAAAGCATATCATTTAAATAAATAGAAAATTTCTTATTCTTAATAAGAAAACTATAACCTTCATTATCCAAACAAGAAACTGAAATAATATTCCTACTCAAATCTGGAACGTAATAACAATTGTTCAAAACAAGAATTAATCCGCTAGGTAAAATGACATCATATGTTCCTACGGCTAATGCAGCAACTCTTGCTCCATTTCCCACACGTAGGTCCACTTCACCATCTTTGAGTAGCCTTCTATTCCTTAGTCCCTGCACATTTAAACAAATGTGAGATCCACATCCGGTATCTAATACCCAGGAGCTAGAAGTAGAAAGAAAAATATCTATAACATAGATACCTGAAGTAGACGCAGTCCCACTGCTCTTCTTCTTCTTTAACTCTTCCTTGTAAACCTTGCAATTGCGTTTCCAATGACCAATCTCATTGCAGTGGAAACAAATTGCATCCTTTTGGGAAGCTGGTTTAGCCACAGTAGCATTGGCAACATTTGCCTTGCTAATCTTGGGTTTGACAACTTTTGCCTTACCCTTTCCTTTGCCTTTCTTTCCTTCCTTTGACACTATGAGCACAGGAGCGGCTTCTTTACCGATTTTCTTTTCTGCCTGCTTAAGCATCCCATGCAATTCAGACATAGTCTTATCCATCCCTTGCATATTAAAGTTCATGACGAACTGATTATAGCTTTTGGGCAATGAATTAAGAATAAAATCGGTAGCCAACTCAATCTCAATTGGATGGCCAAGCCTCTCTAGTTTCTCAAAGTAAGCCTTCATTTTCAAAACATGAGGGCTCACAGACTGTCCTTCGCTCATCTTGCATGAGACTAGGGCAGCTATGGTGTCGAACCTCTCTTGCCTTGCTTGTTCTTGGAACATATCTTTCAATGTAGCAGCAAGGTCAAATGCTTCCAAGTGTTCAAGAATCTTCTGAAGTTCCGAACACATGGCCGCAAGCATAAGACAACCCACCTCACGAGAATCATTCACATGTTTCTTGTAGGCGTTTCTCTCATCCTTGGGTGCATTAGAAGCAGGTTCTTCTTCAGGAACGGGCTCATCAAGAATATAGAGCTTATCCTCATGCTTTAGAACAATTCTAAGGCTACGGATCCAATCCGTATAGTTAGCTCCATCTTCTTGAAGTTTCTCCTTCTCAAGGATAGATCGCAGTGATAAGTTTGTATTTTGAGCCATTATCTATAATTATGCAAACATATAATTAAATATAAGTACCAACTTTATTAAAAATATTAAATATTAGTATTTCATAAATACTCCCACTAAATTATATAACCTTCAAATACATCCAATGCATCATATAATTTAAATGGGCTAAGATCCATCTTTAATTTAATTTCAAGTCCGCTTTGGCGATACTGCTCAAAATTAAATTAATTAGGTAGACAACTCTTTGTCAATCATATCAAATATGACTCTTAGATCCTTTATGAGATTTTAGACATCATATGTCTAACATGTTTTAATCTCATCTGTGCCTTAGGCCCAAAACTTTGTCTTTTGATAGCCTAATTAAGTCAAACCATTTTAAACGTATAGGAATCACTCTTTCCTCATCTTGCTCATAAATGAATAGAATTAATGCACCTCGCTTTGGCAGAGCCCACATAAAACTATCCACGTACTCGCAAGTGTTTTAATCATGGATTGGCACAAAACTTAAGTTTTATGAAGGTTCACCACATATAGCATATAACACATTTATGATCACATAAGATAAACATGTTACTCTTAAAGAAATGGTTAATAATTTAACTAATCCAATTAATTAAATTAAGATTTCATGTGATTGATTTATGGGGATAAATTCTTTAACACATTATTGAGAGCACGATTGTACGGTCGAAACTAAGCCAGAAGGCATCCACAATCCCGTACCAAATTTAGAAACTAGAAGAAACAACTATGTAAGGTCGAAACTAAGCCAATAGGCATCCACAATCCCTTACATAAAGTAACTCGATTCTAAATTCTTTTGTCCCATCAATTCATTACTTTGACCTTGATATTTGTTTTCAGGAAACACGGTTTCTCAAACCAGCCATCTGACAAACAAATTCAATCCAAAGTGATTTTAAACAAGCCATTTAATTTCAGGAAACACGGTTTCTAAAACCAGCCATCTGAAAAACAAATTCTGTCCAAAATCAACCTGCTCGGCCGAGTCCTTTAAGGTGCTCGGCCGAGCGCCTCTGTGTTCCAGAAAACCCTTTGCTTCTGACGACTCTGCTCGGCCGAGTCTTATAGACTGCTCGGCCGAGCACTACGAACAGAACAGATTTTCTTGTCGAATTTTAATTCTAAGATTGCCTTCCCGATTCATTTAGGATTTGGTATTCATAATGATCATATCATCATGTTCATCAAAACTTTGAATAAACGATTTATTCATGAATCAAAGATCATCAACAAATCAATCCAATTAATTTTTGATAATCTAAAGGAACATAATAATCAAATTATTATTGTAATCGTAGATCCCACATAACGTATTTAAACGGTGCGATTTTATGGTTTCAATATATCTCATATATAAACATAAAACTCAGATCACATAAATATCTTGAATCCAAATTCTCATAACATGCCAAAACATATAATCCAATTATATCACTAACATGTTATTATTAAAATAATCATGATGAACGGGGCTCTGATACCACTGTTGGGTTTTGAGTAAACATGCACAGCGGAATAAACCCAAAAAGCCTAGATCCGATCACGATGATTAAATTAATATGGAGATGAATTTAGAACACTAACCGTGATGGAGCTTTAAAATTCTGAGATCTTCAATCTTTGTTCTTCGCGCTTCTTCGAATCACGAACGTAGGAACGACCGCAAAACTTGGATCACGAACTTTGAAGGAGTTGATGCCAACGCCCTCTATGTTTATCCACACGCGAACGAATTTCAAGAACGATTCTTGAACCGGATTGCTAGACCCAATAGAAACTCTTTCTACTTTGAAGGCTATATGGAAAATCAATGTTCTTGTTCTTGAGGAAGAAGAAAAACTTGTTTTTCTCTCTCTCGGAGGCTCTCTAATTGATATGGAATCAATTCATACTGATTAGGTCGTTGTTAGAGGTTTATATACTTATTAGTCCTAAACCGTTTAGGAGAAATAGGTTAAAACCCGTCACAACACGAAATCAGTTTTTGGGCCCGAACAGGGCCTGCTCGGCCGAGTCCTTTAAGGTGCTCGGCCGAGCACCTTTGCTCCAGAAAATCTGACCTTCTGATTTCCCATGCTCGGCCGAGTCATATGAGGTGCTCGGCCGAGCACCACCAGAATTCCGATTTTAGCCTTTTAAACAATTCGTCCTTTTTGTGTGTGACCCCATAGGATTATATTAAGTTGGCAATGAGCCCAAACACATTTGTGCTCATAAATCATGAGCGGACTCTAGCAAGCCATCATGACTACCCAATTAATATAACTTGTATAAGTTCGTGAATCCTTTATAGAACATATTACAATCTCTTTGTTTCACGATGTCTATTGAACGTAAGCCATGGTCAATGGTCAACTTACAATGTTCAATGCTTTCTCGATCCAGAATGTATTGATAGTACAAATCTTATTTGAGCACGGCCATACATTTCATCAACACCATTCTTTGAGTGGCCAAAGCTTGACATCTCTCTATTACGAGGAACAAATCCCTTCTTGATTTATTACCTTTCCCTACATGAATCCGATTACGCCAATCACATTCTTTATAGCTACCCGATTAGGGGTAACGTTTGAATATGTCAAACGTAATGTTCATCGAGTGGAAGACTATGATAATCTCAGGTCTAAAGATTCCAGTAATATAACTATATGAGACTTAATTATGACATTGTGACCATGACATAAATCTCATATGGGTCAGTCCAGTATTTGGTCTCCAACAAATACCCATAAGTTTAATTGTATCCCATACACCATAATCATCATATGATTATCCATTAAACTTATACTAACAATTAATCATAATTATCAGGGACGGGGATTATTATAATAAACATGCAAAGGATATAATAATCAAACATTCAATATCTTTAATATATAAATAACATTAATCGTTTTACAAAACGTGCCTAGAGCATACAACACCAACACTGCTTAGGGACCAGGTTACCTCTCTTCCATCTCAACTAATTGAGACCATTAAGGGGGAGAGAGAGTACTTATCAAAGGCTGTATCAAATGCCATATCCGGTCAAGCAGGCAGCTCCTCAAGGCCCGGTCAGCCAGGCAGTTCATCTACCTCTACCACTCTCATTGCTCCTAGTGCGTTCATGGTAACTCCTGACTTTATGAATCAATCATTCCTCCTTCACACTAGAGCTATCATGAAATTCTTTTTCAAAGGAAGTCTTAAAAGCCTCGATAGATATCTAAAAAACCTTTGAGGATGTTAAAGATGAACTCTCTCAAGAGGTAAAAAAAGTAAGGTTATCTGTTGAGAAGGATGTTGACATTGCCCTCAAAACCGCTCTATCTGCCTTGAATGAAAGTTTGGGTAGAAAAATTGAAGCCTTCAAGCAGGCGATGATTGTGCACACCAACCGCATAGATGGCCAATCCCTCAAAATTGATTTGATGTCCAACCGAGTAAACACTGTGATGAACAGGCTAAACCGCCAAGGAAATCAAGGTGCAAATCAAGAAGCTAAAGGAGCAGGCCATGGGAACGTGAATGCACAAGGAGAAGATGATGATGAAAAAGATGGAGTTACTGTGCCTATTTTTATTCCTGGTCTCTCTATGCCTTCTTACCGCTTTCCGTTCTATGACCTCTCTGAAGATGATCTTCAAGAGTTTGACCGTTTCTAGAGTCCACTTTGAATTTCCATAACTCTTTTGATTGACCGTGTGTGGTCATTTTAAACAATTTGTGTGTTTATTCCAAAACAATTTACTTTTATGTCTTTTATTTGGGTTTGTAAAACTCTTATTATGCTTTTGATTCTGCACTCCTATGATTAATAGATATTTCTTTGGAGTGTTCTGAATGTGTGTTTGATGCATTTACATACTCATTGATATTGTCTCTAAATGCTTTCAAACTTTATATTTCTATCTTACTAGGATTAGAATTTTATTTTATCTTTTTAGGACGATAGAAATCTATGACATTGGCTTAGAGTGTGCATTGACTTGGGGCATGAAATTAATAAAATAGTATTTCTTGAAAACATGTTTTTACCAAGTACAATGTATTAGCCTTTGTTATAGTAGGTAATGGTGTCAATCAAATAGGGGGAGATTGTTGGGTATGCTTATTATAAACCACTCCTATTACCTAGATTTGATTGATCCCATAACCTAATTTTACTTTTTGTGGACTTTAGGTTATATTGTAAGAAGTGCTAAAACTTCATTTCTAGAATAGTCCACTTTAGTAGTATAGGCTTTAGATGCATAGGTCTTAAAATTTTCCAAGTCTGGAAACTTAATGGTCAAAATCTTGACCGTGAATCACTTGACCGCAGGTCAGTGACCGTGAGCTTCATGGCAAAACTTGCCAGCAGGTCGTCTTTGATCCTTTAACAGCAAGCCACTCGACCATAAGGTCTCGACCGCAAGTGAAGATGTCCAAGAAATCCAAGTCTGTTCAAACTTAACCATGGTCACACTTGTGTCCAAAACTATGGTTAGTTTAGAACGTTGTAGAATTCAAAATTCAAATTTGAATACAACTATTAGTGGGATCACCACTACTCTGTAACAAAAGGACAACTCAGACTGAGCTCCAATCAGAATTCAACAGCTCATTGTCCTTCATCTTGGACCCCAAGTATTTCCAACGGCTAGTCTCTCATTCAAAGCTATAAATAGTCCTTGAGTTCTTCATTGAACATTGTTGAGATTCAAAGAGAGAAATTGTTGTTGAAATACTTGGTGATTGAAGATCATACTCAAGATTTCCAGAATCATTTGAATCTTTAAAGCTTTCGCCTTCAAACCTTCAAAGATCTCCAGCAACATTTAGTCATCTCAAGCCTTGCAACACACAAGATTCATTAGGCTCTACAATCACTTAGATTTTAAAGAGCTTCTGATTCTTACACACACTCACCCCGATTGATCAATCATATCGATTGCATCATTAGGGATACACTGGTCTAAGTCTAGGATTTGTTCTTCATAGAAGTAGGTGTTGATTCAATACTTCATCTCTGTAATCTGTACTCACAAGAATCAATATATACCTCCATTCAAATCCAATACTGACCATCTTGGTAAAGGACGTAGATCTTTTAACAGATCGAACCTTTCCAAATACTTGTGCCATTTACTTACTACACTTTAATTTCTGCAAATTTACTTTCAAGTATTGTTCATCTTGTTCTTCATTGTTCATATTAATCGTGTTTGTCGTTTAGTGTTTGATCTTACAGATATTCAAACTTATTGTGAATTGTGTTTGTTTGTTCAACTTATTGCCTAAGCAAAAATCTGACTAACTTATCATTTTTGCCAATCCATCAAGACTACAACTTTCAATCTCAACCTATCTTGACCGCATATCTCTTGACCGCACATCTACCCTGACCACACTCACTCGACTGCAACTTGGTTGACCGTGAGTGCTGGTGTTTCAATACTTAGAGATTTTAGTCAAAATCAACTCTACCTTATTTCCATCGAAAACTTCCGTTGTGCATATTACACTTGACCGAGTGGTTTTTATTGACCGCAAAATTCATAGTGTAAGCATAAGGTTGAATTTTGAAAAATGGTTGAAATTGTAAATAGGCTATTCACCCCCCCCCCCTCTTCTAGCCTCTTTTCATACCCTTGTTGTGTCTTTGGGACCAACAAGTCTTCTGAAGATCTGAACACATAGAAGCAAGCATGAGACAACCGACCTCACGAGAATCACTTTTGTGCTTCTTGTAGGCGTCTCTCTCTGCCCTAGGGGCAGTGGAAGCAGGTTCCGCCTCAGGAACGGGTTCATCAAGAATGTATAGCTTGTCTTCATGATTTAGAACAATTCTAAGGCATCGGATCCAATCCATGAAGTTAGCACCATTCTCTTGAAGTTTTTCCTTCTCAAGGATAGATCGCAATGATAGGTTGGGAGTGTTTTGAGCCATTATCTACATTATTATGCAAACATAAATTAATGTGTATTAGTACCAATTTCATAAAGAGGTTTACAGTTGTATTTCAAAAATAATACTCCCACTAAATTATATAACTTTCATATATATCTAATGTATAATATAATGTACATGGGCTAATATCCTTATTTCATTCAAATTTTGACACCGCGATGGCAAGCTGCTCAAAATTCAAATTATTTGGGTAGGTAACTCTTACCAATCATATCATATATGACTCTTAGATCCTTTTATGAGACTCTTTGGACATCCAATGTCAAAAGCATGTTTTAGTCTCATCTTGTGCCTTAAGCCCAAAAATCTTTTGATAGCTTAATTAAGTTAAACTATGATAGACGCATACGAACCACTCTTTCACTCATCTTGTTCATACAATGATAGAATCAATGCGCCTCGCGATGGTTAGAGCCCGTACAAAACTACCCTTTGTAATCCCAAGTGTCTATCATGGGTTGGCACATAACTTAAAATTTTTAACAAGAAGGTTCAACACATATAGCATGGAAACATGTTTATACGCACATAATATAAACACATAAAGCATCGGTTAATAATTTAACTAATCCCATTAATTAAATTATGATTTCATGTGATTTATTTATGGGGATAAATTCTTTAACACGTAATTGAGAGAACGATTGTACGGTCGAAACAAAGCCAAAAGGCATTCACAATCCAGTACCAAATTTAGAAACAAGAAGAAACAACTATGTAACGTCGAAACTAAGCCAAAAGGCATCCACAATCCCTTACATAAAGTAACTCGATTCTAAATTCTTTTGTCTCACCAATTTATGACTTTGAACTTGAGATTTGTTTTCGGGAAATACGGTTTCTAAAACCAGCCATCTGACAAACAAATTCAATACAAAGTAATTTTGAAATTGACATTTAATTTTAGGAAACACGGTTTCCAAAACCATCCATCTGACAATTAAATTCAATCCAAATATTTACCATTGTGTTTTCAAAACTGCCTCTTATTTCCTACTGCTCAGCCGAGACTTATGGCCTGCTCCGCCGAGCAAGCCTCCATATCAGTTTTTCAAATTTATCCCTAAAATTGCTTTCCTTGATTCAATCTAGGGTTTGATGTTCATGATGATCAAATCACCATGATTATCAACAAATTAATCCAATTAACTTTTGATGATCACAAGGAACATAATAATCAAATTATTATTGCAATCTTAGATCCCACATAACGTAATTAAACAGTGCGATTTTATGATCTCCATATATTACATATATATATACATAAAATACAATCACATAAATATCATGAATCTAAATTCAAATAGCATGCTAACACATATAATCTAATTATATCATCAACATGTTATTATTAAAATAATCATGATGAATGGGGCTCTGATACCACTGTTGGGTTTTGCACAATCATACGCAGCGGAATAAAACCCAAAAGCCTAGATCCATTTATGATGATTAAATTAATACAGATGTGAATTTAGAATACTAACCGTGATGGAGCTTTAAAATTTTTCTGATCTTCAATCTTTGTTCTTCGCGCTTATTTGAATCACGATCGCAGAACACGAACAAGAAGATGATTAAGCAATCACCCTCTGTGGATATCCACACGCAAACGAATATCAAGAACTTTTTCTGATCTTGACTGCTAGATCTAAAAGGGCTATATGAATTTATGATTTCTTGATCTTTGATTCTTAATCTTGATTAAGAATATTGTTTCTCCAAACAACTATGTTTTTTTTTTTTTTTTTTTTGCTTAATGGATGGTGAAAAGATGTTTATATAGTTCCTAGTCATTAACCCTTAAGGACCTAGGAAACCTAAATCCCGTCACTTTAATTAAGCCGCAAGTTTTCTGTCCAGACAGCACTGGCACGGTCGTGCCGATCAATCCGCCAATGCCTTGCCTTTGGTCGATTATTGGCACGGTCGTGCTTTATAATCGGCACGGTCGTGCCAAACCAAAATTCAGCCTTTTAACCCTTTTAACAATTTGTTCTATTATGTGTGACCCAATAGAATTATATCAAGTTAGCAATGAGTCCAAACACATTTTTTCCTCATAAATCATGAGCGGACCCTAGCAGGCCATCATGACTACCCAAATTATACAACTTTATCAAAGTTCGTTAATCCTTCATAGAACATATCACAATCCTTTTGTCCAAGATGTCATTGAGCGTAAGCCATGGTCAATGGTCAACTTACAATGCCCAATACTTTTCTCGATCCCAAATAGTTTGATAGTACAAATGACATCGATCACATCAATTCATTTGAGCACGTCCATGCATTTCATCAATACTATTCATCGAGGGACCCAAGCCTGACATCTCTCATAAAGAGGGATAAATCCCATCTTAACTTATTACACTTCCCTACATAGCTTCGATCATGCCTGTCATATCCTTTATGATCACTTGGCTAAGAGTGACATTTGAATATGTCAAACATGATCTCCATTATGTAGATGATCGCAATAATCTCAGGTACGAGGATTCTAATGATATAACTATTAGATGTTTAATTATAACATTTTGACCATGACATAAACCTCACCTTTGGGTCATGTCCAGTATGTGTTCTCCACCACATACCCATAAGTTTAACTTGTATCCCATACACATGATCATCATATGATCATCGAATTAAACTTATACTAGTTCTTCATAAGTACTAGGGACGGAGATTATTGTAACAAAACATGAAACAACAAATAATAACCCAAAACATCTCTCTCTCTATATATATATATATATATATATATATATATTAAAAAGTGACAAACATTGTCAAACAACGTGCCAAATAACATGCCTAGGGCATATACATCAACATAATAATCCCACCACCAGAGCATATTCCATTTTGTGAAGATCCATCAGTATTGAGTTTATAATCAGAAAAGGTAGGACATTCCCATCTAATAGGGTTCTTAGTTCTCAACTTAGGACTTTTGATCATCACTTTCAGTTTTCTCAAAATGCAAATGTCTTCAGTTTTAGGAACTGATTTAGGAGTGAGTAAGGAGTTCATACCTTGAATATCATTCCTGACATTTCTAATAATGTCTTGGCAAATGATTTGAGCATCTTCAAACACCATTTTACACCTAGCCTTCCAAATTTCCCAACCACAAAACATCATAACTCCTCTTTTCAGTATACCCACTTGATATCTGGAAGGGATTTTATTCATCCAAGCATTCCAAAGCTGAGAGAAAGAGCCATACTGATAGGGGATCCCAAACATAGAAGCAAAGTAGTTCCACACATACTGGGCCAACTCAGAGTGAAGAAACAAATGAATAATTGATTCCTGTTGGGGATTCTCTTTGCAGCAAACACACTTGGAAGCAAGATTGCATCCTTTATACTGTAATCTGTCATCCACAGGGAGGCCATTCTCAAGGAGCTTCCACCAGAAACAGCTTACTCTAGTAGGAACACCTTTATGCCAAATTTTTACCCCCCAATTCACATTAGGGTTCTTTGATCTTATGTGGTTCCACCATGATTTAGATTCAAACTGACCATTGCTTGAGAGCTGAATCTGAGTAGGTCAGGACTATTCTCATTAATTCTCATCCTTAAGATGCCCTCATGAAATTGTTGGGGGATAAAAGGGAGCATTTGATGAATCTCCTTAAGACCATCTCTGACATTCAAATTCTCCTCAAAATTACCTCCTAAAATCAGACCTGACCAATTAGAATTCCAAAATTGAATAGAGCCTTCCCCAACCTCCCACATGCAATGCTGTTGCAAAGTTAGGGATAATCTTCATCACAGTTTTCCAAATAAAGGAAGCTCTGGAAGGTGAAATATCTTTGTATTTAGGATTCACAAACTTTGCCCTAAGGGATTGGCCTTGTAGACTGGACTAAGCTAGCTTTGACATCATAGCTTCATTTACATCTTAAAAATTTCTTAAACCCAAACCTCCTTCATCTTTAGTTCTACAAATTTTCTTCCAAGAAACCCAGTGAGCTCTGTCTTCAGAACCATTATTCCACAAGAAGGCAGAGAAAATTCTGTTTAGGTGAGCAATAGTCTTTTTGGGGATTTTAAGTACTCCCATAGTGTAAATAGGGATACTGTTGAGGAAAGAAGCTAAAAGGGTAAGTTTTCCTCCCATGCTCAATAACTTGGACTTCCAGCCTCCAATTTTCCTCTTCATAGCTTTTTCAATATGAATCAAGTATTCCATTTTCATTCGTGCTAGCATAGATTAGTGTGATCTTGTAAAATTTTCTCCATATTGATAATAATATTCTCTCCCCTCCCTCTTGATGTAGCCAAGTTGGTGAACCACGTAAATATGTGATCTTGTGATTGTTTTCTTTTCTCATCAAGTCTTGTTAATTGCTCTAACAAATTATCTTGCTAAAATAGCGGCATCTTCATCTTTTGTAAATAACTTTTTTGTTTATCCCCCTCCTTTTGTGTATCCCAGTCCTATAAGGGATATGTTGGGGCTTTTTAGAAAGTTAGTTCCATGGTGGAACAAACTGTTTATAGAAAGTAATTTTTGTAAATATTTCGTTTGTGTAATATTTACAAATTGAGGTATGGAGATGTTTTGGGGAGAGGGGAATAGATTGGTTAACAACACTATTCAAAAAGATATGGAGAAGTAACACAATGCCATTGGAGTGGAGAAAAAGTACCCTAATCCCTTTGTATAAGAACAAAGGTGATGTCCAAGATTGTGCCAACTATCGAGAGATCAAACTAATGAGCCATACTATGAAACTTTGGGAAAGAGTGATTGCACAATGGCTAAGAAAAATTGTGAATATTTCGGATAACCAATTTGGATTTATGCCCGGCAGATCGACTATGGACGCAATCTATCTTATGAGACAAATCATGGAGAAATATCGAGATAAAAAGAAAGATTTGCACATGGTTTTCATTGATTTGGAGAAGGCGTATGATAAAGTGCCAAGAGAGGTACTTTGGTGGGCTTTGGTAAAGAAATGAGTTTCAAAGATATATATTGATATTATCAAGGACATGTATAGTGGAGTTAGTACTAGTGTACGGACAAGCGTTGGGAAGACAGAAGAGTTCCCTATCACGATTGGAGTGCATCAAGGCTCTGCACTTAGTCCCTTTCTCTTTGCCCTAATAAGGGACGAAGTGATGAGGTCAATCCAAGATGATATTCCATGGTGTATGTTGTTCGCAGATGATATTGTGCTGATTGATGAGACAAAAGAAGGTGTTGAAAGTAAATTGGAGTTGTGGAGACGCACTTTGGAATCTCGAGGTTTTAGGTTAAGCAAAAGAAAAACTGAATATATGGAGTGTAAATTAAGTAAAGTTGGAACCAGAGAGGCAGGAGTGATCACATTCGATGGAAATATTGTCCAAGCTTCCGAGTTCTTTCGCTATCTTGGATCTATTATCCAAAAGATGGAGAATTGGATGGAGATGTGGCTCATAGGATTAAAGCAGGTTGGTTAAAGTGGAAGCGTGCCACAGGGTTTTCTTTGTGATCGTGGCATGCCAAATAGATTAAAGGGAAAATTCTATCGTACGGCAATTAGGCCTACACTGCTTTATGGCACTGAATGTTGGGCCGTGAAACATTGTCATATTCATAAGATGAATGTAGCGGAGATGCGTATGCTACGATGGATGTGTGGGCATACAAGAAAAGATCGATTGAAAAATGAGGTGATCAGGGTAAAGTAGGAGTTCGCCCATTGAGGATAAAATGAGGGAGCATCGTCTAAGGTGGTTTGGTCATGTGAAACGGAGACCGAGTAATGCACCGGTTAGGAGGCCTGAAGAGTGGAGAAGTGATAAAATGGCGAGGGGTAGGGGAAGACCCAAGCAAACTTGGATTAAGGTGATTGAAAATGATATGAGTTTACTCGGAGTGGATGAAGATGTGGCGTTGAAGAGGCGGAGTGGAGGGAGAAAATTCATGTGAATGATGGGGGTTGATCGTACTTTTTATTATTATTATTTATTTATTTATTTTATTTTATTTTATTTTATTTTCTCCATCCTTTTCCTCTCTTTCTCTCTCTCTCTCTCTCTCTCTCTCTCTCTCTCTCTTTCTCTCTCTCTCTTCCTTTTATCACGATGACATATGAAGATTCATGTTAGCCGACCCCAAATTATTTTGGGACTAAGGCTTTGTTGTTGTTGTTGTATTTCGTTTGTGTAATATATTATCTATTTGACTAAGAGAAGAAAGAAGTAGTTAGACTACTAACTAAATAATGATTAGGCATATTGTTAGAATCGCTCACCAACAAGAGAAATCGCAATAAGAGAATCCAAAATAACACACGCACACAATCGAAGACAAAACACATAATTTTTCCGTGGTTCGGCTTAAAACCTATTCCACCCAACAATAATATATTAAATCTCTTGATATTACAAGAATGGAGACTCCATCTCTCACAACACTCTTGAATATCCTCACCAACGCATACAAGCATACAATTTTTCTTTCCAAATTATATACCTATGCTAACTCTCTCTTGAGTTGTCACAAAAAACTCTAACTAGTGAAGCCTATTTATAATGGGGAGGCACACTTATTTTCCCCTTCCTAACCGATGTGGGATTACTATACCTTATCCTAACCGATGTGGGATATAGCAACCCTTTCCAAACCAAAATAGGATTTAGGTAATTTGGTCAATTTCCAAAAAAATCTCCCCTTGACTCAAATTCCCAAATCTCATCAACGCCTGAGAAACTCACCCTTTTCTCAGTCTTCTTCTTCTTCTTTTTTTTGCTATCACAAAAGGACCTTCCACGCAAGGATTCACCCTCCAAGTAACAAATATTCCTTTCACCTTTTATCCCTTGAAGAATCATGCGCTTTCCTTTATACACTTTGCACGTCTGTCTTCTTCCAACATATCGGTACCCACGGGATGCCAATACTCCTAGTGAAAGCAAATTCGCAGTCGCACTAGGAACATACTTTACATTCAAAGCGGTTTTCATAGTCCCATCATGAAGCTTGAAGCGTACACTCCCAACACCTTCAATCTTCAATTTATGTGCATTCCCAACTTTGATCTCTTCAAGTTGTCCATCCGATCGCAAAGTGTCAAACATAGCCCGATCCTTGCAAATATGCACTGTAGCAGCGGAATCTAACACCCAATCCAACTTCTTCTCATCAATCGAATCAGCAACAGCCACCGTCTCCGTCAAAAGAAAATCACTATCATCATCGACTGTGTTGACATTCTCCTCATCAACCTTCTTCTTTCCTTTGACACCACGCAAACTCTTCAAATCTTCACAAAATTGTGGGCAACGCATCTGCATATGACCAGTCTCTCCGCAGTAGAAACACTCAACCTTACTCATGTCTCTCTCTCCCCTCGATTGAGACCTTGCTCTCCCATTTGTGCCACCGCGATTATAACTCCTTCCTCTTTCATAACCCTCTACAACTAGTACTCTGTCCTCATTGGAGAAGCTATCACTCCTCAACATCCTTTCATTATCCCTTAATGTTTTAACAACATCATCCAATGTTAAAGTGGTCCTACCTGTCAACATCGTCTTCCTAAAAGACTTGTAAGACATGGGTAATGAAGCCAACAACAATAAAGCTTGCTCCTCATCTTTGATTATCTCTTCAACATTAGATAATCGGCCTACTAGTTGACTGAAAGAATTTATATGGTCATGCAAACTACCACTTTCATCAAGTTTCAAACAATACAAATCCATCTTCAAGAACAAGCGATTTGTCAATGACTTTGACGGATAAATACTCGCAAGTTTCTCCCAAATACCCCTTGGTGTTTTCTCTTTAAAACACTATATTTAATTTCGGGAGCAAGTGCTAACCTGATTGTGCTCGAAACCTTCTTCTGAATCTTTCCCCAATTCGCGTCTTTCATCCCTTCCGGCTTGTCCTCTTCCAAAGCTTCATCAAGACCCTATTGAACCAAAACATCTTGGATTGTCATCTGCCACACGGTGAAATCCATCCTTCCATCGAAAATTGGGACTTGATACTTCGATCCACCAATATCCATATTCTCCAAATATGAATTTCTTCACACTTCTGCTTCTATCCTGACACTTTTCCCGATGCTAGGAAACTCAAAATCCAATCTCCACCATTCAGATTGAATATTTATGAGTTCTGAACGCACACGCCAAATTTCAGCACGATCCAACGGTGAACGAATGCGCTACGCTTGTTTTCCCACCGCTGCGCTGAACAAATCCGAGCAGAAATCTGCTCTCTTGTTTTCCTTCGATTTTGGATCTTTTCCGTCGATGCGACTTCTCCCCTTCAACCAAGCTCTGATACCACTTGTTGGGATCGCTCACCAACAAGATAAATCGCAATAAGAGAATCCAAAATAACACACGCACACAATCGAAGACAAAACACACAATTTTTCCATGGTTCGGCTTAAAACCTATTCCACCCAACAATAATATATTAAATCTCTTGATATTACAAGAATGGAGACTCCCTCTCTCTCAACACTTTTGAATATCCTCAACAACGCATACAAGCATACAATTTTTCTCTCTAAATTATATGCCTATGCTAACTCTCTCTTGAGTTGTCACAAAAAACTCTACCTAGTGAAGCCTATTTATAATGGGGAAACACAATTATTTTCCCCTTCCTAACCGATGTGGGATTACTATTCCTTATCCTACCGATGTGGGATATAGCAACCCTTTCCAAACCAAAATAGGATTTAGGTAATTTGGTCAATTTCCCAACACATATGAGGACAATAAAAAAGCTCTCAAACAATCTCTCAAAAAAGCCTTTACTATTGTAAATGCTTTAAAGGTTGGGTGATTGGCAATTGATGAAATATTGAAATATGTGAATTAATAGTATTGCAAGGGTGGATATTATCATTTTCAAGAAATACTCGTTACGTTTTTCATCAACCACCATTAAGAAATTAATGTTCCTCCAATATATACACTTGTTGCAAGAAAATGTAAATCGGTTTGATACAAGATGAAATGTTGGAGAGCAGCAGGGCCGGCTGTTAAGCTGTTCATCCAGCCCTTTAGCACTGGGCCCCAAGAAAATAGTGGGCCCCCAAAATTTCAGTCCAACTATTATACATGTAGCAGTAGTCATGTTGTTAGAGTATTTCACTATTTCTTCTAGCCTTTGCTCTAGCCTTTGCTCATGTAGCAGTAGTCATGTTGTTAGAGTATTTCACTATTTCTTCTAGCCTTTGCTCTAGCCTTTGCTCTGCCGTTTCCCGTTTTTATTTTATTTTTCCGCAAACAAATTGTCGCCGTAATCCGTTCCCGTTCTCCTCGTTAAAAAAATAATATAAAAATAAAACTTCAAACACCGTATCTCTTTGTAATACCCCGAAAATTTATGATTTAATTTTGGAGTTTAAGTTAATTTGGTATTTAGGTTAGTAGTGAATAATCGGTTGTTGATGTTATATTATTTGGGCCTAATGATCGTGGTAGGCTTAGTCGCACGCCTACTAAATTAGACCTAAACTCGGTCACTAATAATGTAATTAGGGTAAGTCAGGGTCGATCCACGAAGAACAGTGATTATTTGCGAACAGTCACTTGACCAGATTAGGGGAATGATTGATATTTTAATTAATTCCTAAGACGGGAAAATAAACTAAGCGTTGAAACAATAATTTAAAGACACTTCAGATTGATCACTATCCCCGTCCTCTAATTCAATTTCATCGGTACTTCTATTTCTCTGTTAATCCTATTCACTTGATCACGAGATATATTGCAATCTCTGTCTCTTCTTACAGATTAGTCTATAGCAGTGGCACACTCACTATAAACCCTAATTAATAAATTAATCTAACTGGCACAGTCTAGATCGCAGAATTCATTGATTCAATTTAAGAGACTAAGATCAAAAACGCTTTCTACAATTATTTCATATAGATAATCGTCTAATTTTGCCTACTCCCCGAATTGCTATGGCACATACACAATTCGTGGAGATAGTACAATGAAAACCCTAATTCTGGCACAGAACAGAGAATTCTAGCACAGATCAAGAAATAGAACTAATGGATTGGCCAAATTCACAAACCCTAAAATTTAATCTAGAATCAGAACAGACAAAATTATAAATAGATCAACAAAAGAATAAGAAAAATTACCTCAATTGAATTAAAGTAGGTTCAAGATCTCAACCCAAAGTAATGGAGTTTTAGTTCTCCATGAAAAAGCTCAAAAAAACCAAGATGAAAAGAAGAGAATCCGTCCTCTTCAAAAGTGAAGAGGAATAGAATAATAATCACCTAATCTATATCTAAAACTAAAACTAAATAATCACTTTTCAAAATTCAAATAAAAAGAATAAATAAAAATAAAGAAAAAAAACAAAATAATAAAACTCCCTCTGCCAGATGCCGAATTCCCCATGTGCCAATTTCCAAAACTTTTGCAATTCAGTCCCTGGAGTTTCACCATTTTCATTTCAGACCTCAAACTTTCAGAAATTGCAGCTTGGTCCCTGCAGTCTTTTAATTCTTCACAGCAAACCCTGGACTTTTCAACAATGCAAAACAGTACTTCAACTTCATCCTATACTTCTCCGCTTCGGTTGACTTTGACTTGACTTCGTCTTTGATTATTTTTTATTTGAGACAAGACTTTGAAGCTCACCAAAAATTACATCCGGAAAAATAATTAAATAAATAAAAACAACTATTCTACCCCGGATTACAATAAAAGCCCAATTTATAAATAATGCCCCAATTACATCAAATCTAGTCTAAGTACATCAAAATAAAGTGTTTTACATAGGAAAACAAGGGAAATAAATAATACAAAATCCACCACATCAAATTCCTCCACGCTTAGACCGTTACTCGTCCCTGAGTAACATCCTAACCCCACTCTAAACTCCGGTCTATAAAGCGTAGCATGGGAGAAAATGACCCCTAGTCTCCTCTAACCTCCTCAGTCAAAAGTCAACAAACAAAAACAACGTGGAGTATAAGAAACTCCGTCCCCATATAACTACAGAAAATCAAATATAGATCAATGGCCTTAGCCCGATACAACTCCATATAATGCAACAAAAACGTATCTGGACTACGGCCCACTCATAAAAGCCACGGGGAACTAAAATGTCCTAAGCTTCCCCCACGCTAGTCTCACACTACTATTGCCCTCATAAAAATAAGAAGTTAATGTCTAGAAAGTGTTTCCGGACATAACTTACCTCGTGAAAGCACCAACGCCCCCTTATTACTCCAAGAAAGAACGAGGGTTTCTATCCTAATCACCTCTAACCGAGCCTCCACACCAAGTATGAAAATCTTAACCCGAGACTCCTTACCCCCCCCCTTATGACGCCAATCACCGGTGAATAAATGATAAACTCACTCAAAATCTCACCTTTTGCCTAAGCGCCCTTTCGGGTTTTCACTTAGCCTCTCTTTTCTAATTTTTTTTTTATTTTTTTTAAAGAAAAATTAAATAACGACTACATTACTATATACAACAATAAATCCCTCCCCCACGCTTAAACTACACAATGTCCTCATTCGTGTGTAACAGTTAAAATAGGGTAGTAAAGACGTAGGGACAACGGGTGTGTCCCAAACCTTATTCCTTCCCATACTTAACAACCAAAAATTTCCCCAACAACAATGCACAAATCACGCACACTACCATCGCTCACAATCACTCACCAACAACAATTCAACAATAAATTCAACAAACAATCAACCCCATAACCACTATCCACAACTAAATACCAATTATCCCATAAATTTCAACCAACAATTCACAATGACACGCATATTTCCATCGCTCACAATCACTCACCAACAACAATTGAGCAATAATATCAATACCAAAATCACACAACCTCAACATAACCACAAAATTAGCACAATGCACAACCAATCCTCCTCAACTGCACCCAACAAATTAAGAGCAAGGAAAGATGAGAATTGTTACCTTCTAATGCTCCAATAATGACCAACAATACTCCTTGTCCCTCCTAGATTGCTACAAAAAAATAAATCCAAAAAAAAAACCCAAAATTTGAATTCCATGGTTCTAGAATAGTACTTTGAAACCGGAATTGATGATCAATGGTTGTGGGTTAGATCGAATTCAGGCATGTGAGAGTGATTGGGGATGAAAGAATGGGGTGAATCGGATCAATTTTTGATGAATTAAGGGTTTAGGGTTAGAGAGAGAAAGTGGATGAATGGGGGTAGAGTTTTTGTTAGGGAGAAGAAGATGAAGGTGGGAGTCGGTTTTAATGGCGGGGTGGCCGGAATTTATGGCGGTTGGTGGTCGTTTGGTGAGAGAGAGAGAGAGAGAGAGAGAGAGAGAGAAAAAAACGACTGGGAGAGAGGAGGAGAGGGAGCGGCTAAGAGAGAAGGATGATGCGTGGTAGGGAGGAAAGGGATGAGGGAGAAGTTGTTTTAATGGAGTGAGGTGGTGGTGCGGCTGCTATGGTGAGGGGAGAAGAGCGAGAGAGAGAGACGACCGGTTACTCTGGTTTTTTTTTTTTTTTTGGCCAGCCCTTGTGGCACAAGAATTGAGCACTTGTGGCACAAGGACTGGATGAAATTTCCCAAAGGGCTCCCATGTAACCCTCTATACCATGACTTCCTGCACATCATCAAAAACAAAATATACCTTTAGTAGCACCGATTCCAAAGATAAATAAAACTACAAAAATTGAAAACATGATATACAACTACAATTAATTTAAAAGCCCAAAATAAAAATAAAAACCAAGAAAATTAAGCAAATTAAATCCGGGTTGCCTCCCGGTTAACCGCCCTTTTTTACCGTCTTTAGCTAGACTTTTTTTTTTTTTTAACGAAAAACTCCTAATCTAGAAATAAAAATGCATACTATACACTACGAAACATTCCCCCACGCTTAAACTACCAGTGTCATCAGTGTGTAGAAGTGAATAAAAATAAGGACAGTTTAAACGTAAGGGAATAAATGGTACCTCATTAATGCACACTCCACCCCGTTTGAGATCGAATTGTCAGCATAAACCCCTTCTTCTTTTTGTTCATCGTGCTCAAACCTCTATTCTTCTCCATCGGACCACTAGCCATCATCAATTCTTCCTCACCTCCAAATGCATGATTTCGGTGCTCAGGAAGATTCTTCACCTTTCTTGGTCCATATTTTACCGCCAGGATCTCCAAACCAATCTTCACATCATCACTACTACTACAAACCTTGGACACATTATCTACCTTTGGCTCTACTACATCCATAAAACACAAACCACGGACATCCTTAGGGTCTTTCTTGGAGTCAAAAATATTGAACTCCATTAAATCCCCATCACACTCCATAGTCAACGATCCGTTGGAAACATCCAACTTAGTGTGAGCCGTAGACATAAATGGCCTTCCTAATAGAATGGGAGCCTTAGGATCCGTATCCATCTCTAACACATAAAAATCAGCAGGGAATATGAACTTACCAACCCGGACCAAAACATCCTCAACTTTCCCTTTGGGGTATGCATTAGATCTATCCGCCAACTGAATCACCACCCTAGTATCTTATAAAGGTCCCAACTTGAGCTTTTCAAACAATGCATAGGGCATGACATTGATTGAAGCACCCAAGTCAAGCATCGCCATATGCTCAGATTCATCACCCAAAGACACGGGAATAACAAACATACCCGGATCACTACACTTCTTGGGCATCTTCTTGTGATAGACTACATACACATGCTCTTTCATCTTCACCTTTTTCTGACTTCTCGCTTTCTGATCCCTCTTCAACGTACACAACTCCTTAAGGAATTTGGCATATCTCGGGACAGTCTGCAGCAAGTCCAAAAATGGAATATTTACCTCAAGCCTCTTGAAAGTGTCATATATAGCTTTGTCAGGCTCCGGTTTGCGATGCTCTCTCAAGGCCTCAGGAAATGGAACATCCGGCTCAAAAACTGGTGGTTTTGGTGTAGTTTTCTTCTCCTCCTCCGGGGTCTTCTCAGTAGGCACAACCTCCTCAACCTCAATCACAGGCTCCTCCGGTACAACTTCCTTCCCAATCTCCTTACCGCTGCGCAAAGTCATAGCACATGCACTCTGCTTAGGGTTCGGTTCTGTTCTAGAATGTACCTTCTCTGCCTCTCTAGCCTCTAGTCTCCCAACCGCATCAGCTATTTGCCCAATCTGGCTCTCTAGATTACCAATACTCACATCGGTCTTTTGTTGATACTGCTGGAAATTGCTATTCATCATGCTCACCGACTGTGCTAAGGAATGAATCATGTCATATATAGACTGTCTCGGAGGGGTACTCTGATACTGCTGATGCTGCTCGAACGGTGGTCTGTATTGATACTGATTAGTCTGGTACTGCTGACTCTGTGGTGGACCCATCAACAATTGCTTCATCATCCCCTTAAGGTCCTCAACATCTTTCTCAAGCTTACTTGTCACACCACTACTAGAATTCATAGCACTGACCTGTCTGAAACTTGACCTCCTGCCATGTCACGACCCGAAAACCCATCTCTATTTTATTGATAAATAATTAATTATTTATTTATTTATTTGATTTAATTATTTATGTGCGCATTTTGTATCTCCTAATATTAATTTGTGTCTAGCATTATTGGGTTGATATTGTGTTAATTGGGTAGAAGGGTGATAGGGGTTTATTTGTGCTAGGTGGTGAGGAGGGGGCCTATGTGTAAGTTTTCAAAATCATTTCTCCCTACTCCCTCCCTACTCTCCTCCCTCACCTCCCTCACTCTTTCACTCCATCTCTCTCCCAGCACATCTCTCTCTCTCCTTCATTTTGGGTAAGTTTTTCTTCTCTACCTTCTCTCTTCAATCTAACCATCTTCCTCTTGTTATTTCTCATTTCTTAAAACATGAAACTTGTTTAGATCGTCGTTAGGATCGTAGAGGGCTAAAAATATTCGAGTTCCGGCAACTTTGAGAAAATTCAAGTAAGTTGCTTTTCCCCCCATTTTTATGTTAAAGTGTTCATTTCATGTTTATATAATGCTTTAGTTGTTATATTTGAAGTTTGGTTGGGTTTGGAATTGATTTGGAATTTATTTGAGTTTTTGGCTAAAAATGGTGATTTGATGAATGTTGGGATTCAATCTTGATCTTGGTTGATAAATGGTGTTATTTGGGTCCCCATCCTAGTTATAAGTTGTTTTGGCTCATATATATGCTTAGTGGAAGGTTGATTGTGGTGGATTTTGAGTGTTGTGTGAAATGGGTAAGAAAATGATGAACCCAGCCCTGTTTTCCCGGCCAAGAACCAGACCAGGCGCCCGCCCGGGTTGGACCAGGCGCCCGCCCGCCCACCTTTTTCCAGCGGCCAGACCTTCTGTTGAAATAAGCGCGCGCCCGACCCCCTCCAGGCGCCCGCCCGCCTGCTTGGAATTTTGCCCTTTTGCTTGGTTTAAGACTAATGGCTTACCTAGTTTAGGTTTTATTCTTCTAATTAACCTAAGTTAACATCGTGGAACACGTTATTAATTGGAATTGGTTTCCTTTGTGAATAAATGTGTTATGAAATTTATTTAAGTACCGTTTTGGGAATGTTGGACATCCTTGATGTGTTGTTTGGATTGGTTTACCTTTGTGGTAATTTATTTGGATTGGTTCCCTACTTTGGAATCATTAGTTGTTTATCGTGCTAGTATTTTATTACTTAGCATTTATTTGAAAGTCCAGCTGGTATTTGTGGTTGTGTCGGGCGATGTGAGATATTGTGATGGCACCGGCCAAGTCCATTATGGTGTCGACCATTGTTTTGCCCTTATTTTCCTCTTCCAGATCGGCCTTGGTTGAGACGTTTGGAGCATGACTTTGTGGCATGGCTCCCGCCCTTTGTGGCACATTACTTTGTTATTGGTTCCGGTACCGGGGTTTCTCTTCAGCTTTCATGCTATAATGAAGATGTTGATTTGGTTGATTGTTGAAGCTGCGCAGCGACCTTTATTTGGTTATATCAGTTTCGGAAAACCTTGGCTATATCCTTTGTTATGTGTTTATTTCCGCTGCTATCTGTTATGTGATAACTGCTATGTGCTATCTATGATTTATTATTGTATATTGCATCATAGCATGTCATGTAGTTGCATTAGTAACTTATTGAGATTTATCTCACCCCCTTTTTCTTTTGTCTTTGTTTTTCCTTAACCCCCCCCCCCCCAGGTGGAAATGATTAGACTCGCTGATCACGAGACAGGACGTCGCGAGGGTTGAGCTTTTGGGGCAGATTGATATTGGTTACATTATATAAATGTGTAACCTTTTGGGGATATTTGTACCAAACATTGACGTCATTAGGATTTATACATTTTATAACTTTGGCGTATAAGCTTATGGAGTTTATACTAGTTTTATTTTGTTGTTGTTAAATTGTTTTCCAAAACCTTGTGTTATCCTCTTTTGGTATAAAAGGAAATTATTTTTTATCTTCATTATTTTAGAGTTTATTGTATACGTCGACGTCCAGCTCGCGATCTCGGGCCCGCGGGGTTCAGGGTCGCGATAGTTGGTATCAGAGCCCGGTTTGGCTCTAAGTATAAGTCTAGGTGGACTAGTATGACCTAGGAGGGTAGTTGTGTTCGGAGTGAGTAACGGTTGATGTTTTATGCAGGTAATTGTTCTCAATGGCTAGAAGAAGGACAGGTGAAGGTTCTAGTGGGGCTCAGAATCAGAATGATCTTCGGGAAGAGAACCGTGCCATGTTCCAAGGCATGTTTGAGGCGGCCATGAAGGCAATTCATGACCAAAGACCGAGAGTAGAGCAAGCACCACCACCCCGATATGGTTTGGAGCAATTCTTGAAACTGAAACCGGCAGAGTTCGATGGTGAGCCCGATGTTAAGAAGGCCGAACTATGGGTTGAGTCTATGGAGAAAATTTATGATGTGTTTGGGTGCACGGACGAGGATAGGGTCCGGTTTGCGGCTTATAAATTGGTTGGGGCCGCCGAGCATTGGTGGAAAGGGGTTAAAGATAGTTGGGATGACACTCACACAGTGTATGCATGGGAATTGTTTGTGCGGAAGTTCAAAGAGCATTTTATTCCGGTAGTGGATCAGAACCGAAAGGAGATCGAGCTTCTCAACTTGGAGCAAGGTTTGTTGTCTATAGCTCAGTACTCGGCTAAGTTCACAGAATTAGCCCGGTATTGTGACTATCTTGTGAGGACCGAAGAACAGAAAGCTATGAGATTCATCCGGGGTTTGAAGACTTCTATACGTACTCAGCTTATAGCCCAGAGGATTGTGACATTCCAGGATGCGGTAGACCGTGCCTACCTTATAGAGCAAGATATCGGGGAACGTAAGAGGAAGACCGAGGTAGCTAACCCGAGTAAGCAAAGAGCGCAGAGCAAGTCACAACCAAGGATTGATAACCGAGGTAACTTTGGGGGACAATCTCAGTTCTGAGGACAACTGATCCCAAGGAACCCGGGTACTACTTCCGGGAACCAAAGGAACCAAAATAGGAGAGTTTGTTCCTATTTCCAAAAGGAAGGCCATTCAGAGGACCGGTGTTGGAAGAAACAGGGAAGGTGTGCCAATTGTGGCCAAATGGGGCATTATGTGAGGGATTGTTCGAGGAATAGAATTCAACCGACTCGGGTAGGAGCTGGGGCTCCACAGGGTCAGAAAAGGGATGCTACGGGAAAGGCCAAAGTCCAAGGAAAAGTGTTTGCAATGAATCAGCATCAGACAGATGATCCCTCAGTGATTGGAGGTATTGTTTCTATATCTATTGTGAGCGCGCGTACGTTAGTAGATCCAGGATCATCTCATTCTTACATTTCTGTACAATTTGCTTCTTTACTAAATGTTGCATCTGAGTCTTTGCCCTACGTGTTAGAGGTGTCAACTCCTATGGGAGAATGTCTGGTGACTGATAGAGTCTTTCGTGTTTGTGATGTGGTTATATGTGGTCGTGTCTTATGTGCGGACTTGGTAGTCCTTCCTATTCAGGACTTTGATGTTATTTTGGGTATGGATTGGTTGAGCAAGTTTCATGCTTCTGTTGATTGTCGTAAGAAAGTTGTTACTTTTTCTATTCCCGATGTGCCTAAATTTGTTTTTGAGGCTAGCCCTTTGAGTAGAAAAGTTCGTTTAATTTCTTATGTGAAAGCGAGAAAATTATTGCATCGTGGTTGTGAGGGGTATTTGGCTAGTGTTCTTGATACTAGGAAAGAATCCCCTAGTTTGGAGAGTGTTCGGGTAGTTAGGGAATTTCCCGATGTTTTCTCTTCTGAGTATGATATGCCTCCCGATCGTGAGATGGAATTTTGTATAGATCTTTTGCCGGGTACAGCTCCGATTTCAAAGGCACCGTATAGATTGGCTCCCGCAGAGTTGAAGGAGTAAAAGGTTCAGTTGCAAGAGTTGCTTGATCGAGGGTTTATCCGCCCTAGTGTTTCCCCGTGGGGAGCACCGGTTTTGTTTGTGCGGAAGAAAGATGGTTCGTTGAGATTGTGTATTGACAACCGAAAGTTGAATCAGGTTACAGTGAAGAACAAGTATCCTCTACCTCACATTGATGATTTGTTTGATCAGCTTCAAGGCTCCGTTGTGTTTTCTAAACTTGATTTGAGGAGTGGGTACCATCAGTTGAAGATTCGATCGGAGGATATTCCGAAGACTGCCTTTCGCACTCGTTATGGTCATTACGAGTTCTTGGTTATGCCGTTTGGGTTGACGAACGCGCCTGCCATATTTATGGATTTGATGAACCGGGTTTTCCATCCTTATCTTGATTCGTTTGTGGTGGTTTTCATAGACGACATTCTTGTTTACTCTAAATCTCGAGAGGAGCACGAGCAACATTTGAGAACAGTGTTATCCGTTCTTGCGAGGGAACAATTGTTTGCGAAGTTTAGTAAATGCGAATTTTGGCTCGAGAAGGTGTCATTTCTGGGTCATGTTATTTCTAAAGATGGGATTTCGGTGGATCCTTCAAAGATAGAAGCCATAGTGGATTGGAAGAGACCCGAGTCAGTGACCGAGATCAGAAGTTTTCTGGGTTTAGCCGGTTATTACAGAAGATTTATTGAGGGGTTTTCGAGGATCGCTACTCCGATGACTCAGTTGACCCGGATGAATGTCCCGTTTGAGTGGACCGAGAAATGTGACAAGAGTTTCGAGGAATTGAAGAAGAGGTTGACTACCGCACCGATCTTGACCTTGCCTAATGGGAATGATGATTTAGTAATTTATAGTTATGCTTCGAAAGAGGGTTTGGGTTGTGTTTTGATGCAGAACAGGAAGGTGATTGCCTATGCTTCAAGGAAGTTGACCCCTAGTGAACAGAATTACCCGACTCATGATATGGAGTTGGCGGCGATAGTCTTTGCGTTGCACAAATGGAAGCACTACCTTTATGGGGCGAAGTTTGAAATTTTTACCGATCACAAGAGTTTGAAATACCTTTTCTCCCAGAAAGAGTTGAATAATAGGCAACGCCGATGGATGGAATTGTTGAAGGGTTATGATTGTACGATTTCCTATCACCCGGGAAAAGCAAATGTGGTAGCCGATGCGATTAGTAGGAAGTCTTATGTGGCTTCGATGATGGTTCGGGAATGGAAAATGCTTGAGGATGTTCGAGATTGGTCTCCTTGTGAATCGAGACATGGGGCTATTTTTACGAATATTAGAGTATCTCCGACCCTAATTCAGAGGATAAAGGAAGCTCAGAAAGAAGATCCCGAGTTGGTGAAGATAATGGGTAAATTGAAGGAAAAGAACTTCGAGGATTTTTCCTTGAGTTCGAGTGGACTTTTGACTTTCCGTGATCGTTTGTGTGTACCCGATGTTGGTGGGATAAAGAGACAAGTTTTAGATGAAGGTCACAAATCGAGATATACTATTCATCCGGGTAGTACGAAGATGTACCAGAATCTGAAGCAACATTTTTGGTGGAATAATATGAAAAGGGAAATAGCGGAGTATGTTTCGAAGTGTTTAACTTGTCAGCAGGTCAAAGCCGAGCATCAGAGACCCGCGGGACTACTTCAGCCGTAAGAGATTCCTGAATGGAAATGGGAGCATGTGACTATGGATTTCGTTACGGGACTACCTCGTACCCATAGGAAGTATGACAGTGTTTGGGTAATAGTGGATAGATTGACCAAGAGTGCCCATTTCTTGCCTATTGACATCAGATATTCGATGGAGAAGCTTGCGACCCTTTATATCGATGAGATCGTTAGATTGCATGGGGTTCCAGTTAGCATTGTGTCAGATCGAGACCCGAGGTTTACTTCTAGATTCTGGAAGGCGTTTCAGGAAGCTTTGGGTACAGAATTGCGATTCAGCACAGCTTTTCACCCTCAGACCGACGGTCAATCCGAGAGGACTATTCAGATTCTTGAGGATATGTTGCGAGCTTGTACGATAGACTTTTCCGATTCTTGGGATAGACATTTACCGTTAGTGGAATTCTCTTACAACAACAGTTATCAGGCTAGTATCGAGATGGCACCGTATGAGGCCTTGTATGGAAGGAAATGTAGATCGCCTATTTGTTGGGATGAGGTCGGTGAAGCGAAGATCGTGGGTATTGATTTGCTTCAGGATTCAGTTGAGAAAGTTAGAGTTATCCGAGATCGATTGAAAACAGCCCAGAGTCGACATAAGAGCTATGCAGATAACCGAAGGCGAGATCTTAGTTTTCAGACCGGTGATTTTGTGTTCTTGAAAGTATCTCCGAAGGTGGGTATTCGAAGGTTCGTGAAGAAAGGCAAATTGGCTCCGAGGTTTATAGGTCCGTTTGAGATTTTGGAGAAAGTGGGACTTCTTGCGTATCGACTTGCGTTACCGCCATCTTTGGACCGGTTGCATAATGTTTTTCATGTTTCTATGCTTCGGAAGTATGTTCATGATCCATCTCACGTCTTACCGAGGGTACCGGAGGATATAGAGCCGGATATGACTTACGAGGAACGAACGGTTCGGATTCTCGATGCCAAAGTCCAAGAATTGAGAAACAAAAGCATTGCGTTGGTTAGAGTTCTTTGGAGGAATCATAATATCGAGGAGTCGACGTGGGAGCTTCATGTTGAGATAGAGAGGAAATTTCCGTGGCTTTTTAATTCGGGTAAGTCGCGTTAAAATTCGGGTCGAATTTTCTTTAAGGGAGAGTGAATGTCACGACCCGAAAACCCGTCTCTATTTTATTGATAAATAATTATTTATTTATTTATTTATTTGATTTAATTATTTATGTGCGCATTTTGTATCTCCTAATATTAATTTGTGTCTAGCATTATTGGGTTGATATTGTGTTAATTGGGTAGAAGGGTGATAGGGGTTTATTTGTGCTAGGTGGTGAGGAGGGGGCCTTTGTATAAGTTTTCAAAATCATTTCTCCCTACTCCCTCCCTACTCTCCTCCCTCACCTCCCTCACTCTTTCACTCCATCTCTCTCCCAGCACATCTCTCTCTCTCTCCTTCATTTTGGGTAAGTTTTTCTTCTCTACCTTCTCTCTTCAATCTAACCATCTTCCTCTTGTTATTTCTCATTTCTTAAAACATGAAACTTGTTTAGATCATCGTTATGATCGTAGAGGGCTAAAAATATTCGAGTTCCGGCAACTTTGAGAAAATTCAAGTAAGTTGCTTTTCCCCCATTTTTATGTTAAAGTGTTCATTTCATGTTTATATAATGCTTTAGTTGTTATATTTGAAGTTTGGTTGGGTTTGGAATTGATTTGGAATTTATTTGAGTTTTTGGCTAAAAATGGTGATTTGATGAATGTTGGGATTCAATCTTGATCTTGGTTGATAAATGGTGTTATTTGGGTCCCCATCCTAGTTATAAGTTGTTTTGGCTCATATTTATGCTTAGTGGAAGGTTGATTGTGGTGGATTTTGAGTGTTGTGTGAAATGGGTAAGAAAATGATGAACCCAGCCCTGTTTTCCCGGCCAAGAACCAGACCAGGCGCCCTCCCGGGTTGGACCAGGCGCCCGCCCGCCCACCTTTTTCCAGCGGCCAGACCTTCTGTTGAAATAAGCGCGCGCCCGACCCCCTCCAAACGCCCGCCCGCCCGCCTGCTTGGAATTTTGCCCTTTTGCTTGGTTTAAGACTAATGGCTTACCTAGTTTAGGTTTTATTCTTCTAATTAACCTAAGTTAACATCGTGGAACACGTTATTAATTGGAATTGGTTCCTTTGTGAATAAATGTGTTATGAAATTTATTTAAGTACCGTTTTGGGAATGTTGGACATCCTTGATGTGTTGTTTGGATTGGTTTACCTTAGTGGTAATTTATTTGGATTGGTTCCCTACTTTGGAATCATTAGTTGTTTATCGTGCTAGTATTTTATTACTTAGCATTTATTTGAAAGTCCAGCTGGTATTTGTGGTTGTGTCGGGCGATGTGAGATATTGTGATGGCACCGTCCAAGTCCATTATGGTGTCGACCATTGTTTTGCCCTTATTTTCCTCTTCCAGATCGGCCTTGGTTGAGACGTTTGGAGCATGACTTTGTGGCATGGCTCCCGCCCTTTGTGGCACATCACTTTGTTATTGGTTCCGGTACCGGGGTTTCTCTTCAGCTTTCATGCTATAATGAAGATGTTGATTTGGTTGATTGTTGAAGCTGCGCAACGACCTTTATTTGGTTATATCAGTTTCGGAAAACCTTGGCTATATCCTTTGTTATGTGTTTATTTCCGCTGCTATCAATTATGTGATAACTGCTATGTGCTATCTATGATTTATTATTGTATATTGCATCATAGCATGTCATGTAGTTGCATTAGTAACTTATTGAGATTTATCTCACCCCCTTTTTCTTTTGTCTTTGTTTTTCCTTAACCCCCCCCCCCAGGTGGAAATGATTAGACTCGCTGATCACGAGACAGGACGTCGCGAGGGTTGAGCTTTTGGGGCAGGTTGATATTGGTGGGTTTACATTATATAAATGTGTAACCTTTTTGGGATATTTGTACCAAACATTGACGTCATTAGGATTTGTACATTTTATAACTTTGGCGTATAAGCTTATGGAGTTTATACTAGTTTTATTTTGTTGTTGTTAAATTGTTTTCCAAAACCTTGTGTTATCCTCTTTTGGTATAAAAGGAAATTTTTTTTTATCTTCATTATTTTAGAGTTTATTGTATACGTCGACGTCCAGCTCGCGATCTCGGGCCCGCGGGGTTCGGAGTCGCGACAGTTGGTATCAAAGACCGGTTTGGCTCTAAGTATAAGTCTAGGTGGACTAGTATGACCTAGGAGGGTAGTTGTGTTCGGAGTGAGTAACGGTTGATGTTTTATGCAGGTAATTGTTCTCAATGGCTAGAAGAAGGACAGGTGAAGGTTCTAGTGGGGCTCAGAATCAGAATGATCTTCGGGAAGAGAACCGTGCCATGTTCCAAGGCATGTTTGAGGCGGCCATGAAGGCAATTCATGACCAAGGACCGAGAGTAGAGCAAGCACCGCCACCCCGATATGGTTTGGAGCAATTCTTGAAACTGAAACCGGCAGAGTTCGATGGTGAGCCCGATGTGAAGAAGGCCGAACTATAGGTTGAGTCTATGGAGAAAATTTATGATGTGTTTGGGTGCACGGACGAATATAGGGTCCGGTTTGCGGCTTATAAATTGGTTGGGGCCGCCGAGCATTGGTGGAAAGGGGTTAAAGATAGTTGGGATGACACTCACACAGTGTATGCATGGGAATTGTTTGTGCGGAAGTTCAAAGAGAATTTTATTCCGGTAGTGGATCAGAACCGAAAGGAGATCGAGCTTCTCAACTTGGAGCAAGGTTTGTTGTCTATAGCTCAGTACTCGGCTAAGTTCACAGAATTAGCCCGGTATTGTGACTATCTTGTGAGGACCGAAGAACAGAAATCTATGAGATTCATCCGGGGTTTGAAGACTTCTATACGTACTCAGCTTATAGCCCAGAGGATTGTGACATTCCAGGATGCGGTAGACCGTGCCTACCTTATAGAGCAAGATATCGGGGAACATAAGAGGAAGACCGAGGTAGCTAACCCGAGTAAGCAAGGAGCGCAAAGCAAGTCACAACCAAGGATTGATAACCGAGGTAACTTTGGGGGACAATCTCAGTTCCGAGGACAACTGATCCCAAGGAACCTGGGTACTACTTCCGGGAACCAAAGGAACCAAAATAGGAGAGTTTGTTCCTATTGCCAAAAGGAAGGCCATTCAGAGGACCGGTGTTGGAAGAAACAGGGAAGGTGTACCAATTGTGGCCAAATGGGGCATTATGTGAGGGATTGTTCGAGGAATAGAATTCAACCGACTCGGGTAGGAGCTGGGGCTCCACAGGGTCAGAAAAGGGATGCTACGGGAAAGGCCAAAGTCCAAGGAAAAGTGTTTGCAATGAATCACCATCAGGCAGATGATCCCTCAGTGATTGGAGGTATTGTTTCTATATCTATTGTGAGCGCGCGTACGTTAGTAGATCCAGGATCGTCTCATTCTTACATTTCTGTGCAATTTGCTTCTTTACTAAATGCTGCATCTGAGTCTTTGCCCTACGTGTTAGAGGTATCAACTCCTATGGGAGAATGTCTGGTGACTGATAGAGTCTTTCGTGCTTGTGATGTGGTTATATGTGGTCGTGTCTTATGTGCGGACTTGGTAGTCCTTCCTATTCAGGACTTTGATGTTATTTTGGGTATGGATTGGTTGAGCAAGTTTCATGCTTCTGTTGATTGTCGTAAGAAAGTTGTTACTTTTTCTATTCCCGATGTGCCTAAATTTGTTTTTGAGGCTAGCCCTTTGAGTAGAAAAGTTCGTTTAATTTCTTATGTGAAAGCGAGAAAATTATTGCATCGTGGTTGTGAGGGGTATTTGGCTAGTGTTCTTGATACTAGGAAAGAATCCCCTAGTTTGGAGAGTGTTCGGTTAGTTAGGGAATTTCCCGATGTTTTCTCTTCTGAGTATGATATGCCTCCCGATCGTGAGATAGAATTTTGTATAGATCTTTTGCCGGGTACAGCTCCGATTTCAAAGGCACCGTATAGATTGGCTCCCGGAGAGTTGAAGGAATAAAAGGTTCAGTTGCAAGAGTTGCTTGATCGAGGGTTTATCCGCCCTAGTGTTTCCCCGTGGGGAGCACCGGTTTTGTTTGTGCGGAAGAAAGATGGTTCGTTGAGATTGTGTATTGACTACCGAAAGTTGAATCAGGTTACAGTGAAGAACAAGTATCCTCTACCTCACATTGATGATTTGTTTGATCAGCTTCAAGGCTCCGTTGTGTTTTCTAAACTTGATTTGAGGAGTGGGTACCATCAGTTGAAGATTCGATCGGAGGATATTCCGAAGACTGCCTTTCGCACTCGTTATGGTCATTACGAGTTCTTGGTTATGCCGTTTGGGTTGACGAACGCGCCTGCCGTATTTATGGATTTGATGAACCGGGTTTTCCATCCTTATCTTGATTCGTTTGTGGTGGTTTTCATCGACGACATTCTTGTTTACTCTAAATCTCGAGAGGAGCACGAGCAACATTTGAGAACAGTGTTATCCGTTCTTGCGAGGGAACAATTGTTTGCGAAGTTTAGTAAATGCGAATTTTGGCTCGAGAAGGTGTCATTTCTGGGTCATGTTATTTCTAAAGATGGGATTTCGGTGGATCCTTCAAAGATAGAAGCCATAGTGGATTGGAAGAGACCCGAGTCAGTGACCGAGATCAGAAGTTTTCTGGGTTTAGCCGGTTATTACAGAAGATTTATTGAGGGGTTTTCGAGGATCGCTACTCCGATGACTCAGTTGACCCGGAAGAATGTCCCGTTTGAGTATACCGAGAAATGTGACAAGAGCTTCGAGGAATTGAAGAAGAGGCTGACTACCGCACCGATCTTGACCTTGCCTAATGGGAATGATGATTTAGTAATTTATAGTGATGCTTCGAAAGAGGGTTTGGGTTGTGTTTTGATGCAGAACAGGAAGGTGATTGCCTATGCTTCAAGGAAGTTGACCCCTAGTGAACAAAATTACCCGACTCATGATATGGAGTTGGCGGCGATAGTCTTTGCGTTGCACAAATGGAAGCACTACCTTTATGGGGCGAAGTTTGAAATTTTTACCGATCACAAGAGTTTGAAATACCTTTTCTCCCAGAAAGAGTTGAATAATAGGCAACGCCGATGGATGGAATTGTTGAAGGATTATGATTGTACGATTTCCTATCACCCGGGAAAAGCAAATGTGGTAGCCGATGCGATTAGTAGGAAGTCTTATGTGGCTTCGATGATGGTTCGGGAATGAAAAATGCTTGAGGATGTTCGAGATTGGTCTCCTTGTGAATCGAGACATGGGGCTATTTTTACGAATATTAGAGTATCTCCGACCCTAATTCAGAGGATAAAGGAAGCTCAGAAAGAAGATCCCGAGTTGGTGAAGATAATGGGTAAATTGAAGGAAAAGAACTTCGAGGATTTTTCCTTGAGTTCGAGTGGAGTTTTGACTTTCCGTGATCGTTTGTATGTACCCGATGTTGGTGGGATAAAGAGACAAGTTTTAGATGAAGGTCACAAATCGAGATATACTATTCATCCGGGTAGTACGAAGATGTACCAGAATCTGAAGCAACATTTTTGGTGGAATAATATGAAAAGGGAAATAGCGGAGTATGTTTCGAAGTGTTTAACTTGTCAGCAGGTCAAAGCCGAGCATCAGAGACCCGCGGGACTACTTCAGCCGTAAGAGATTCTTGAATGGAAATGGGAGCATGTGACTATGGATTTCGTTACGGGACTACCTCGTACCCGTAGGAAGTATGACAGTGTTTGGGTAATAGTGGATAGATTGACCAAGAGTGCCCATTTCTTGCCTATTGACATCAGATATTCGATGGAGAAGCTTGCGACCCTTTCTATCGATGAGATCGTTAGATTGCATGGGGTTCCAGTTAGCATTGTGTCAGATCGAGACCCAAGGTTTACTTCTAGATTCTGGAAGGCGTTTCAGGAAGCTTTGGGTACAGAATTGCGATTCAGCACAGCTTTTCACCCTCAGACCGACGGTCAATCCGAGAGGACTATTCAGATTCTTGAGGATATGTTGCGAGCTTGTACGATAGACTTTTCCGATTCTTGGGATAGACATTTACCGTTAGTGGAATTCTCTTACAACAACAGTTATCAGGCTAGTATCGAGATGGCACCGTATGAGGCCTTGTATGGAAGGAAATGTAGATCACCTATTTGTTGGGATGAGGTCGGTGAAGCGAAGATCGTGGGTATTGATTTGCTTCAGGATTCAGTTGAGAAAGTTAGAGTTATCCGAGATCGATTGAAAACAGCCCAGAGTCGACATAAGAGCTATGCAGATAACCGAAGGCGAGATCTTAGTTTTCAGACCGGTGATTTTGTGTTCTTGAAAGTATCTCCGAAGGTGGGTATTCGAAGGTTCGGGAAGAAAGGCAAATTGGCTCCGAGGTTTATAGGTCCGTTTGAGATTTTGGAGAAAATGGGACTTCTTGCGTATCGACTTGCGTTACCGCCATCTTTGGACCGGTTGCATAATGTTTTTCATGTTTCTATGCTTCGGAAGTATGTTCATGATCCATCTCACGTCTTACCGAGGGTACCGGAGGATATAGAGCCGGATATGACTTACGAGGAACGAACGGTTCGGATTCTCGATGCCAAAGTCCAAGAATTGAGAAACAAAAGCATTGCGTTGGTTAGAGTTCTTTGGAGGAATCATAATATCGAGGAGTCGACGTGGGAGCTTCATGTTGAGATAGAGAGGAAATTTCCGTGGCTTTTTAATTCGGGTAAGTCGCGTTAAAATTCGGGTCGAATTTTCTTTAAGGGAGAGTGAATGTCACGACCCGAAAACCCGTCTCTATTTTATTGATAAATAATTATTTATTTATTTATTTATTTGATTTAATTATTTATGTGCGCATTTTGTATCTCCTAATATTAATTTGTGTCTAGCATTATTGGGTTGATATTGTGTTAATTGGGTAGAAGGGTGATAGGGGTTTATTTGTGCTAGGTGGTGAGGAGGGGGCCTATGTGTAAGTTTTCAAAATCTTTTCTCCCTACTCCCTCCCTACTCTCCTCCCTCACCTCCCTCACTCTTTCACTCCATCTCTCTCCCAGCACATCTCTCTCTCTCTCCTTCATTTTAGGTAAGTTTTTCTTCTCTGCCTTCTCTCTTCAATCTAACTATCTTCCTCTTGTTATTTCTCATTTCTTAAAACATGAAACTTGTTTAGATCGTCGTTAGAATCGTAGAGGGCTAAAAATATTCGAGTTCTGGCAACTTTGAGAAAATTCAAGTAAGTTGCTTTTCCCCCATTTTTATGTTAAAGTGTTCATTTCATGTTTATATAATGCTTTAGTTGTTATATTTGAAGTTTGGTTGGGTTTGGAATTGATTTGGAATTTATTTGAGTTTTTGGCTAAAAATGGTGATTTGATGAATGTTGGGATTCAATCTTGATCTTGGTTGATAAATGGTGTTATTTGGGTCCCCATCCTAGTTATAAGTTGTTTTGGCTCATATTTATGCTTAGTGGAAGGTTGATTGTGGTGGATTTTGAGTGTTGTGTGAAATGGGTAAGAAAATGATGAACCCAGCCCTGTTTTCCCGGCCAAGAACCAGACCAGGCGCCCGCCCGAGTTGGACCAGGCGCCCGCCCGCCCACCTTTTTCCAGCGGCCAGACCTTCTGTTGAAATAAGCGCGCGCCCGACCCCCTCCAGGCGCCCGCCCGCCTGCTTGGAATTTTGCCCTTTTGCTTGGTTTAAGACTAATGGCTTACCTAGTTTAGGTTTTATTCTTCTAATTAACCTAAGTTAACATCGTGGAACACGTTATTAATTGGAATTGGTTCCTTTGTGAATAAATGTGTTATGAAATTTATTTAAGTACCGTTTTGGGAATGTTGGACACCCTTGATGTGTTGTTTGGATTGGTTTACCTTTGTGGTAATTTATTTGGATTGGTTCCCTACTTTGGAATCATTAGTTGTTTATCGTGCTAGTATTTTATTACTTAGCATTTATTTGAAAGTCCAGCTGGTATTTGTGGTTGTGTCGGGCGATGTGAGATATTGTGATGGCACCGGCCAAGTCCATTATGGTGTCGACCATTGTTTTGCCCTTATTTTCCTCTTCCAGATCGGCCTTGGTTGAGACGTTTGGAGCATGACTTTGTGGCATGGCTCCCTCCCTTTGTGGCATATTACTTTGTTATTGGTTCCGGTACCGGGGTTTCTCTTCAGCTTTCATGCTATAATGAAGATGTTGATTTGGTTGATTGTTGAAGCTGCGCAACGACCTTTATTTGGTTATATCAGTTTGGGAAATCCTTGGCTATATCCTTTGTTATGTGTTTATTTCCGCTGCTAACTGTTATATGATAACTGCTATGTGCTATCTATGATTTATTATTGTATATTGCATCATAGCATGTCATGTAGTTGCATTAGTAACTTATTGAGATTTATCTCACCCCCTTTTTCTTTTGTCTTTGTTTTTCCTTAACCCCCCCCCCCCCCAGGTGGAAAGGATTAGACTCGCTGATCACGAGACAGGACGTCGCGAGGGTTGAGCTTTTGGGGCAGGTTGATATTGGTGGGTTTACATTATATAAATGTGTAACCTTTTTGGGATATTTGTACCAAACATTGACGTCATTAGGATTTGTACATTTTATAACTTTGGCGTATAAGCTTATGGAGTTTATACTAGTTTTATTTTGTTGTTGTTAAATTGTTTTCCAAAACCTTGTGTTATCCTCTTTTGGTATAAAAGGGATTTTTTTTTTTTTATCTTCATTATTTTAGAGTTTATTGTATACGTCGGCGTCCAGCTCGCGATCTCGGGCCCGCGGGGTTCGGGGTCGCGACATGCCATGCGTCCGAGTACTCTTAGCCAACTCATCAATAATCTCATTAGCCTCCTCAGTCATCTTGTTCAGAATACTACCTCCACAGCATGCATCCACTAAGCGTTTATCCTGAACCGTCAATCCCCCATAGAAGTATACTATCAGCTGTTCATCATCAAATCCATGATACGGGCAACTCCTGAACAACTTATGGAACCTGTTATAATACTCGTATAGAGTCTCATCCACCTTCTGCTCCATGTTGCTAATGTCCCGCTTCATCACATTGATTTGATCGGGAGGAAATAACTCATCAAGAAACACCTCCTTCATTTGCTGCCATGTGGTGATACTGTTAGGTGGGAGATGATAGTACCACGCACTAGCATCATCTTTCAGAGTGAAAGAAAATCTCTGAGTAATAAGTGCTCTAAAGGAAGTGTAGCCGGCTTCATGCTTTGACATATCTGCACAAACTGGGACACATGCTGATTCGGATTATCTCCAGGCATCCCAGTGAAGTGTGGTAACTGGCTCAACAGCCGCGGCTTCAACTCAAAAGTGACTCCGGCAGGTAAGACATGGAATTGGACGGCATGTGGTTGCTCATTCCAATTCGGGGCAGTCCTTTGCCTCAATGTCTGATCTGCCATTTGCTATCTAACTCAAGAATTCCAAGCAGATTGTCAGTAGAACGGGTGTGGACCATAAAAGGTGCCACACTAAAAACATAAATAAATAAATAAAAACAAAAAGGAAACTAAATAACTAAACTAACAAAAAATAAATACAATTAAAATAAAAAGAAAAAGAACAAGAATTAAAATAAGAACGTAAACAAATAAACACCGTTCCCCGGCAGCGGCGCCAAAATTTGGTAGGCTTAGTCGCACGCCTACTAAATTAGACCTAAACTCGGCCACTAATAATGTAATTAGGGTAAGTCAGGGTCGATCCACGAAGAACAGTGATTATTTGCGAACAGTCACTTGACCAGATTGGGGGAATGATTGATATTTTAATTAATTCCTAAGACGGGAAAATAAACTAAGCGTTGAAACAATAATTTAAAGACACTTCAGATTGATCACTATCCCCGTCCTCTAATTCAATTTCATCGGTACTTCTATTTCTCTGTTAATCCTATTCACTTGATCACGAGATATGTTGCAATCTCTGTCTCTTCTTACAGATTAGTCTATAGCAGTGGCACACTCACTATAAACCCTAATTAATAAATTAATCTAACTGGCACAGTCTAGATCGCAGAATTAATTGATTCAATTTAAGAGACTAAGATCAAAAACGCTTTCTACAATTATTTCATATAGATAATCGTCTAATTTTGCCTACTCCCCGAATTGCTATGGCACATACACAATTCGTGGATATGCTACAATGAAAACCCTAATTTTGGCACAGAACAGAGAATTCTAGCACAGATCAAGAAATAGAACTAATGGATTGGCCAAATCCACAAACTCTAAAATTTAATCTAGAATCAGAACAGACAAAATTATAAATAGATCAACAAAAGAATAAGAAAAATTACCTCAATTGAATTAAAATAGGTTCAAGATCTCAACCCAAAGCAATGGAGTTTTAGTTCTCCATGAAAAAGCTCAAAAAAACCAAGATGAAAAGAAGAGAATCCGTCCTCTTCAAAAGTGAAGAGGAATAGAATAATAATCACCTAATCTATATCTAAAACTAAAACTAAATAATCACTTTTCAAAATTCAAATAAAAAGAATAAATAAAAATAAAGGGAAAAAAACAAAATAATAAAACTCCATATGCCAGATGCCGAATTCCCCATGTGCCAATTTCCAAAACTTTTGCAATTCAGTCCCTGGAGTTTCACCATTTTCATTTCAGACCTCAAACTTTCAGAAATTGCAGCTTGGTCCCTGCAGTCTTTTAATTCTTCACAGCAAACCCTGGACTTTTCAACAATGCAAAACAGTACTTCAACTTCATCCTATACTTTTCCGCTTCGGTTGACTTTGACTTGACTTCGACTTTGACTATTTTTTATTTGAGACAAGACTTTGAAGCTCACCAAAAATTACATCCGGAAAAATAATTAAATAAATAAAAACAACTATTCTACCCTGGATTACAATAAAAGCCCAAATTATAAATAATGCCTCAATTACATCAAATCTAGTCTAAGTACATCAAAATAAAGTGTTTTACATAGGAAAACAAGGGAAATAAATAATACAAAATCCACCACATCAGATCGATAGTTAAATACTTGATTTTGGGTCATTATAATTGCAATATTTATTGGGATTTTGAAGTTAAATATAATTAAAATATGTAATTGGGTTTGACCTACTTTAATAAGGTTGTTTTAATAACTTAAATTAGAAGACATATTCATCTTTTACCCTAAACCTAAGTAAATCAATCAGAAATAGAAAGAGAAAGAAAAGCCGCATACGAGAGACGGCGTCGACATCTTATGACAACCACTTCGTTGAGGTATGAGTTTTATAGTGTGAGTTTTATTTTGTGATCTTTGAGAGAGTATAGGTTAACAAGCATAATCAAATGGGTTCTACAAGATTATGCTTTATTTTAATATATATATATATATATATATATATAGCAAGTCCATATGAATTGTTTGATTAGAAAAGAGTTAGTTAAGGTAATAGGATTTCCTTATTTGTTGGACAAAATTAATATTGTGATTGATGATATCTTGTTTGAGTCTAAATTTTTTAGATCTCGGCAGAATGGTTTTGGAGTAGAATTGATTTTGGAAAACTATGCACCAGTGATCGTTGCTTGTTGTGGAAATTGAGTTATTTCGCTAGAGATACGGGAGTACTAGTTAAGTCCTTTAAGGTAAGGGATTACGTTCCCTTTTTTTTAACTTTGTTATTTGTATTGGCCCTCCATTCCGTTTTAATGAAAAATTGTGTATACTTTTATGGCGGGTATATTTTTGAAAATGAACTTCGTTCCGTAACTCGTACGTCATTTGAACCCTCTTAGATCATGTAACAAAATTATTGGTTACATGAGAATCATCGTTGTGATTGATTTCGAACAAAGACTTGTACCGCATGGTACTTTATTTGAAACTATTTTGAAAGTTTTAATTGTACCGAATGGTACTGTATTTGAAATGAAATGATATTTGGTTTGACTGTACCAGTGGGTACCTTTTGAGATTTTGATATAAACATTGAGTTAAACGATAGTCACAAGTGAATACGTGATACCTGTCACGGGTGTATACGTGATACCTGTCGCGGGTGTATACGCGATACCTGTCACGGGTGTATACGTGATACCAGTCGCGGGTGTATACGCGATACCTGTCACGGGTGTATACGTGATACCGGCCATGGGTGTATACATGGCAGTGTCTTTGTGATACTTTGATTTTAACATTGATTGTTAGTGATGGTTATCCGGATATACCTTTTGAGTTGGAATTGACGGAATTGTTGAGGTGGAATTGACGGAATTGTTGAGTTGGAATTGACGGATTTATTTAGAATCATCGAATTGGTCTTTGACCACTATGTGATCAAAACATGCTTTTGAAAATATACGAACCTACAATTTTGAAGCCATGAGATTTTTATTTATTTGAAAAATGTTTTCTTTTTATATGTTGATATAAAACTCCCTTTCGTTTTGATTAAATGATTTTGAGCTTTCCGTGTGGCCACCCCTTCTTAGAAACCGAAGGGGCGTCGTATGATCTTACTGGGCATTTGTTCGCTCACCCTTTCTTTTCCACTCCAATTTGATATTGCAGTTGTGACAGTTGAGCGAGGATTGTGGTTCGAGAATTGGCTCGGAGCGGTTGTAGATTATTTGGAGTTATTAGACAGATTTTTGTACAAGTAATTTGTAGCATTAAGTTGTAATATATTGATCTTTATGGAATATTTAGTTGTGAAAATTCGAGTCGTTACACTCTTACAGTCTTCCTACTTGCCGATTGGCAAATTCGTGATTTCGTGACTCATGAAGCGGTGAAGGTAAAGATTGAACTACCAACTCTTGAATGTTCCTACTTCAAATTTAGGGATTCAATTTCGGATTTTGTTGTATTTATTGTTAATCACATAAAGTTATATACCCCCTCCGTCTTAGAAAGATAGTCCACTTTTGATTTTTGATGGTCAATACAAGTGAAATTTGACTAAATATAAATGTCAATCTAATCATCCTTGTGAAATTCTAAAACTTGTTATTGATTAATCATCAAGTGATTTATCGACGACAAAAATTCTAAACTTTCATTGGGATGATTAGATGGATAATAATCTTTGGTCAAAGTTCACATATGTTATATGTTGACCATCAAAAATCCAAAGTGGGCTATATTTCTGGGACAGAGTGAGTACATTTTATATATGTGTGTTTTTTATATATGTTTTTAAAAATTTTAAGACTCAATATTCGTGTTTTGGCACAGGGACCCAATAATTATTGAGACGGGCCTCGAGATCAGTATTTCCTCCGTCCCACTCGAACTTTTTCCGTTCCATTCAACGTTAGTAGAATAGGTGTTGTGAGTATGAAAAGTGAGGTAGGAGAGATAAAGTGGGGTATAGCATAATGAGTGAAAATTGTTGGGGTATCAACCCAAGTCCCACATCGGCAATTGAATGAAGAATTGCCTAGTATATAAAGGTGTCCACACACTCCATTAGTATGAGGCCTTTTGGAAGATGACTCAAAAACAAATCCGTGCGGGCTGGGCCCAAAGCGGACAATATCAGACTAATATGGAGTGGTGGGGGTGGTCGCGGTCCCAACAACTGGTATTAGAACCCAGGTTGGTTGATGGGCACGACGCGAAGTGGACCGCGTGCGAGATATGTGGGATTCTCCTATGTGTGATCTCGCGAAAAAAGACCCTTGTGTCGAAAGTCTTCCCGATAAAGGTGATCGGGCGGAGTGTGAATATGGGTGTCATAAAATAAAATACTCCCTCTGTCCAGCTTTAAGGTTCTTATTTTCCTTTTTAGTTTGTCTCAATTTAAAGTTCTTACTTTGCTTTATTACCTAAAATGGAAAGTGGGACCCACTTGTCATTCTCACAACAAAAACTCCCTACGCACTTTCTCTCTCCCACTTTACTTTTTATACTCACAACATTTACTTTTTCTTAATCTCCGTGCAAAGTCAAACTAAGAACTTTAAATTGGGAAGGAAGGAGTATATTTATTGTAATGTTATCATATTTCGTGTGAGACATCCGAAATATGTCCTAGTTTGATTGAGGCGGAAGCAACATGCAAAAATATGCATAGAAGTAAGGCAATCGATTGATCATCACAATCAAAAATAAAAATAAAAAATAAAAATAACAAGAATATTAAATTAGACGCTTACAAAGTCGATCGCATGCTTATACCACTATCATTCTAAGAATTAAAAAGAGTTCTACTCTTTGAAATTTGAATTCATTGAATGTTAAATTAGACACTTACAAAGTCGCATGCTTAAGCAAACTCGTCATTCGTCTTCTTGCAAGTGCATAAATACAAAGCAATATATTAGCCTTTAATAGTTAGCTTAAATTGATTTTGATGCTATTTTTTATTGTGATAATGATTCTATCTTTGCGAAGAATTAACAAGAATGTTCATGCATTTTCTTTTAAAGAAAGAAATATTATTTCATGTTTAAAACTTTAAAAAAAAAAAAAAAAACATTTTGGAACTACAAAATATTTGTCTCCACCACAAAATACAGAGCGAGCAGCAGAATAGGCTCCTCCGTCCATCACTTTAGCTTTATTTCATTCAATTTCTTATCCCCTACCTGCCTTTATTGCCAATATATTCGTACACTAAATCATTTTTCACTTCAACAGCTATTTTCAATTTGGAAAATACTAGTCCCAATTTAATGTATCATCTCATATCTCATATTATTAGTAATTCAACAATTTATATCTTTGGATGGTCACGTAATAATAATATGTATATAATGACTACTCCTTTCATCTCAAAAATAAATATCACAGTTAATGTGTTTACGTTTTGAAAAAAAAAATGTGTTTTACGTAATTGTACATTGCATGTACAATAATTGAAAAATGTATTATTACACTTTCCTGATTTACAATTTATTTTGAAACAAATTAAAATGAAAATATAATATTTATTTTAGTGGAGAGAAAGTAATATTAAAGTGTTTGAATAAGTAATGATACAAGTTGTAATACATACTCCCTCTCAAAATCATGGTACCATTTTTTATTTTTATTTAACTCAGAAAGTTAGTGTCATTTTTAAAATTAAAATTTCAAAATCTCTAAACATTTATAAAAAAAAATTAAAAAAAAAGGATCAGAAAATACAGCCAATTTTCATAATTTCTTGCTTCATTAAATCATATATATTGTCCAAGGTTCTCAATATCCACAATAAATAAATAAATAAATAAAATAAAATAAGGACATTTTCAAAAGTAAAGACTAGAACAAGGCTAAAATAGCTCATCATGTTTGAACGGGCAAATGTTGATTGGTACCTATTTGATTTTGAGTTGCTAGCAAAACAAGGCAAAAAAAAGCTCATCAAACCAAACTACAAAACCTCCTAACTTGCCTACTTTGCCACAACTGTTGTTCCCTCAAACACATTTTTCCAACTTCGTTTTTTGAATCAAACCCAACTTAATCTTCTCCTCATCCAAACCAATAACAAAAAAATTCTTCACAACACATTTTTCACCACACTAGTTAGTGTCTGATGAAGAAAAACATACAACAATATCACCCCCACCACCACCACTTTCGGCCACCGTATTCTTTTCTTATCTACAACTTCTTTCTCATTGTCGTTAGTGTCTCCACCACCCAACAAACCTCCATTTCCGCCCCCAATACAACCGTTCTGACCGATTTTGGAGTCAAGTACATTCGCCACAGACAACTCCTCAATTACAACGAGGGAAAGGGAAGCACTTTACTCCTCAATCCGTCCCTCGTTTTCAAAAACCCGAGAATCAAGAACGCGTACATTGCATTACAAGCATGGAAGCAGTCCATTCTCTCGGATCCACGCAACATGACTACCAACTGGGTCGGATCCGACGTGTGCAACTACACCGGTGTGTTCTGCGCCAATGCTCCCGAGGACTCGAACGAACTTACCATCTACGGCATCGATATCAACCACGGGGATATAGCCGGGTACCTCCCGGAGGAGCTAGGATTATTATATGATCTTGCTCTCTTCCACATCAACTCAAATCGGTTTTGTGGGACACTACCTCAAACTTTCTTGAACTTCAAGTTACTCTACGAGCTCGATCTGAGCAACAATCGCTTCGCGGGAAAGTTTCCTCGTGTTGTACTTGAGTTACCGAGCCTCGTCTATCTTGATATACGGTACAATGAATTTGAAGGTAAGCTTCCCAAGGAACTCTTTGAAAGAAGCCTTGATGCTATATTTATAAACAATAATAGGTTTTCTTTCGACTTACCTGATAACATCGGGAACTCCCCTGTCTCCGTGATTGTATTGGCTAACAACAAGTTTCACGGATGTGTTCCCTCGAGTCTTGGGAATATGTCATCGTTGAGTGAGTTGATACTGACAAACAACGGGTTTGATTCGTGTCTGCCAGAGGAAATCGGGATGTTAAAGAATTTGACAGTTTTGGATTTGAGTTTTAATAGGATAAAGGGCGAGTTACCTGACAGTATCGGAGAAATGACGAGTCTGCAGGAACTGAACATAGCTCACAATATGTTTTCCGGGAATATCTCAGATAGGGTGTGTTTGCTTCCGGATTTGAAGAATATAAAGTACAAGTATAATTTGTTTGAGAACCAGGATGCGAGTTGTTTGGAATTGGCTGGAGAGGAAGATATGAAGAATTGCTTTAGAGGGAGGCCAGATCAAAGAAAGCGATTCCAGTGTAAGATGTTGTTGTCTAGGCCAGTGAATTGTAGCAGCTGTGGGTGTGCTCCTTTTCCCCTGCCGCCTCCACCTCCACCACCACCACCACCGGTTTATTGTGTACGTAGCCCCCCACCACCACCCATATACTATCCACCACCTTCACCAGTATACAATTCACCACCTCCTCCGCTTTCAATTTTTTCACCACCACCCCCTTCACCACCTCCTCTAATTCCAATTTTTTCACCACCACCCTCTTCACCAATACGCAATTCACCACCTCCTCCATTGCCCCTTCCACCACCAGCACCCCCAACCCCATTACCTCCACCGCCTACGTTTTCTGCACCTCCCCCACCCATACATGATATGCAACCACCTCCACCACCATCTCCTCCGCCTTGTTTAGAACCACCAGTATTGCCACCACCAGCCCCAGAAGGCTATAATTTCCCCCCACCACCAGCTCCATAGTATACAGAGCCCCACTGTGTTCTTGATTACTCGGCTACATGCTTTAAACATTCTTGTACCAGATTGCCTTTTAATCTCGTCCAAGATTCCGCAACATGGTACCTGAGAACATGAAGAATAGATAACAGAGAGAGTATATGTCAATGCAAATGAAGAGCAACTGTCAACGATTGAGGCTGAAGAATTCTACATTTGCTTGACTTTAAAAACACAATGTTTTCAAATTTTCTTTTTCCTAAGGCTGCTAGTAGTTCATAAGAGTTTCATTAGATAGAAAGAAGAGGTTAGCATTTTCAAGAAATCCTAGTGCAGATGAGTCTGTTTCTTGAAAATAGGCGTGCCTTCATTCTTTGCATTCGTAGTTTTTTGACGCATTGGATTTAATTGATTTCAAATTTAACTTCCGAATCTAGTACATCTTTCTCGCATGTAGTAACTGAGAATCCTTTTTACGATCTCTAGAGCTATGATAGTAATGCAAGGAAGGTAGGAGAATGCTCAATGCCGAAAACTATCACAAACAAAACTAGACACATGCTGCTTAGAAAACCAAATACTCCATCCGTCCCATAACAGTTTCCTCTATTCCAGTCCTAAAATAAATGTCGTGGTTCTAAAAATAGAAAAAGTCTCCACGAAATTTTATCATAGTACAAGCTGTTGGTCCCAAAGACACAACAAGGGTATGAAAATGAGGCTAGAGGGGGGGGGTGAATAGCCTACTAAAAATTATCAACCTTTTTTCAAAATTCAACCTTATGCTTACTTCTTGAATTTTGCGGTCAAGTAAAAACCACTAGTTCAATAGTAAAATGCACAGCGGAAGTTTTCGATAATAACGAGGTAGAGTTGGTTTTGAAGTTAAAACGATTAGGTAGGCAGATTTGCGGTAAGCACCTTGCGGTAGGCAATAATGCGGTAGGCAGGCTGAGGTAGGCAAAGGTACTGACTAGGTAGGTTGAAAATAAAAGTTTGTGACTGAGAGTTTTGGCAAATAAATAAGTAGTCAGAAGTGATAACTAAGGCAGTAGGCAATCAACAAACACAATTCACAATAACTTGAATAGCTGTAAAGATCAAATCACTAAACGACAAACAAGATTAGTATGAACAAAAGAACAATTGCTGAAAGTAATTGCAGAATGTAAATTGCAGTAAGTAAATGACACAATGATTTGGAAAGGTTCGATCTGTTAAAAGATCTACATCTTTTACCAAGATGGTCAGTCTTGGATTTTGAATGGAGGATATATTAATTCTCTTGAGTACAGATTACAGAGATGAAGTATTGAATCAACACCTACTTTCTTTATGAAGATTAAATCCTAGACTTAGACCAGTGTATCCCTAATGATGCAATCTATGTGATTGATCAATCGGGGGGTGTGTGTGTGTAAGAATCAAGAGCTCTATATAATCTATATGTGTGACGATCCGTCCCAATTTTATATAAATTGTACACTGAATATTATTTTATAATTTAATTTGTGTTAGTTTGATTATTTTAAAAGACCTATTTGATCTATTAAAATATTAAATAAAAGTATTTGAGTTGCAAAATGATTTACTAGCTTGAGTAGAAGCTAAAATAGTTGAGTTAGTATTTGTAATTAATGATAAAAGGGTTAAGTGTTAAAGTTGAAACTTTGGGGTTTAAATGTAATTGATTAACTTGGAGAGCCCTAAGTGTAACTGGCCAATTATTTAACCCACCTTCTCCTCTTTCTCTGCGCAGACATACTTTCCCCTTTTTTCTTTTTCTTCTCCATTCTCCCTCTGTTCTGTCGAAGAAGAGTATAGGTTTTGACATACTCTCTTCAATTTCTCATTATTTATTACTCCGTTCTAAAATCTGACTTCACCAAAATGTTCGGGGCGTCGAGTAGATCAATTCTAGTCGATCAAAAAATATGTCATCGGTACTATTTTCGGTACTATTTTCGTAGCAAGTAAGTTACTATTCCCCTTTAAATTATAATATTGTTCATGCATATTATATGTGATATATTTGTGATAATTGTTGTTTTGCGGAAGTATTGGAGTTATTTGTATTTGGGCTATTTTGTGGGTATTCTGACTGTTGGAATTATTTTTGTGGGTTTAGGAAGTTGTAATAGTACTTTTGAGACGGTGAAACAAATGTAGTATGAAAAGAATTGAGTTTGGCTGGCGGAAGTGTGTGGGCGGCCGCCCAAATAGGGCGTGCGGCCGCACATCTTTCTGGATGGTTTTGGTCGTGGTCAGTGTGGTTTATGGGTGACCGCACAGGTTAGGTGTGGGCGGCCGCACAGGTTGCTGGAAGAATTGATGTGTTCCAATTCAATTGGTTTAGGTTCAATCTTTGTCTAGGCTTTGAGTCCTATTCTAGGGTACCTAGATAGGCGTTGTGCAACACAAGAGTGTTAGGAATTGGGTCGATTATGAACGGGTGAAAGGCATGGGATTTTAGTTAAGTGCCTTAAGGATTTGTGTAACATCTTAATGATGTATTTATTTGGGTTCCCTAAGTTGGAATCATAAATGTAAAGGAATGGTTGGGTTTATAGTCATTGTACTATTTATGAGTAATTCATGGTTATCATCTTTAAGATTTATTGTTAGGATTCTCTACTATGGGATCCTACGTTAAAAGGAATGTTTAAGTGTTCATTGTCTTTGGGCTCTTTATGAGTAACTTCGGGTTATCATCTTTATGATGCTTTTGTGGGATTTCCTACTTTGAAATCATTTGTTTGAGAAATGTTTCTAATACACTTGGTTGTTGGGCTCTTTATGAGCAGTTTATCATCTTTATGATGTACTTAGTATGTTCCCTATTTTGGAATCATACACTGATTGTGCTTTCGTTTAAAGTCCAGCTGGTCTTACTTGGTTGAGTCGGACAGTGATGGATATTATAATGGCACTCGAGCCAAGTTCATTATAATGTTCTTCACTGGTAACCCCTTTTTACCCCTTCCTGATTGTGTGGTTGGGATGCCTCTTCCTGATTGTGTGGTTGGGTTGAGCTAGCTCCCTTGTGTGAGTATTCTAGCTACACATTTTAGAGTTATGACTTTGTGTCATTTTCCCACCGTTGTTACTATTTTTGTTTGGTTCCGGAACCCCTGCTTCAGCTCTTCGATGCTGCCTGTTGATGCTGCTCTTCGATGCGGCTCTGTTGATGTTGTTCAGATTGTTATATCCTTTTGGGAGAACCTTGGCTCAGTATCATTTGTTATGTGTTTATTTCAGCTTTGTGCGCTGCATGATGAGTTGGTCGTTATTTCCAACCGGTATGGGACGGTTGGCGATATGGAGCCTCTCATTTGTTGTTATATGATTCAGCTATTCAGTTAATATACATGATAGCATGCCATGTGGCTGCGTTAGTAACTTACTGAGATTTTATCTCACCCCGTTCTTTTCAAATTTGTTTTCCTTAGTTTACAGGAAAGCTAGAGGTAGTAAGCTGTAACGCCCATCCTTAATCTCGTTAAATATTTGACTTATTTGTTAAATTTTTGACTTGCTTGTTAAATTCTTGACTAGCATATTTATATGCTATTTTATTTGAGTTAATTTATTAACTGCTTTAGAAAATTAAGGTGGTTAAATGTCAAAGTTAAAAGTTTAGGGGCCTTTTTGTTAAAAGTGAAACTTGAGGGGCCTAAGGGTCATTTTTGGAAAGTTCCATGTATATCTAGTTGTTGCTTCTCTGAGAAAGTTAATTTCTCAAAGTCTTCTCGTTCTTTCTCTCTATTTCATAGAAGGGAGTTCAGTTTTACCCTATTCTCGACTCCTCGAGCTTAATTATCCCTCCGTTCGTGATTCTGGTCCCGGATAAATATTCGTGGCGATGAATAGAGCGTTTCCGACCGATCAGAAATTAATTTGGGTCAACTTGATTTCGGACTAGGTAAGTTGTTGACTCCCCCTTACTTGTAATAACATGCATATATGTTATTCCCGATACTTGTTCTTGTTAAAATTGTGTTTTGGGCAATTTTTGTAATACTTGTAAATTTGGGACGAAGGGAGTATTCGTATGATAAACATGAATGAATAGCCTTGCACCTGGGAAATGACTTGAGAAAATATTGAAAAATTATACTCCTATTCGTGAGACGGTAAAATAGTAACTTGATTTAAATATTATTAGAAAAATTGTACCATTATTTGTGGTGCGGGGAAATGAATGGAAGTATCCCTAAATGGGTATATTAGTATATTATAAAATTGTACTTATACTTTTGGGACGGTGAATTATTTAAATGGAATAAAAGAGAATTATTATATTACTTGTGGGACAGTTGAATTAATGATAGTAATGGGATGAGTATAGTTGAAATCTATGCTTGAGCATGTTTATATGTCCTGGGTAACGTTAAATTGTGAGTAAAAGTTACTCCTACGCTTGGGACGGAGAATTCTAAGCCTGGGAAAGGAATTGAGTTTGCTGAAAAATTGGACCAGGCGCCCGCCCACATAGGCACCAAGCGCCCGCCCATTTGGCCAGAAGTTTTGGTTCCATAAAGCCTTGGATGAGCGCCCGCCCGGTCTACCATAGGCGCCCGCCCGGTCCCTTGTTCCAACCAAAGTGTTTTAAATCTAAATTAAATTGAAAGCTTATCCCTTGATAAGGCATATAGCCTTAAGATAAGATGTCCTAGCAAGTGTTGTGCCACCTTAGGGGCATCAGAAGTGAGTCTTGAACATGATTACTCATTTAATTAAAATGAGAATTTGAGTATAAAAGGAAGAACTCTTTTATATGTCTTGAAAGTGCTATGAACAAGCACTTACGTGTTATGCTTGTCTTGGAACCAATGTTTGTGCACCTTGAGAGCACCAAATTAGTGTCTTGAGCTTGAATATCCTATATAGGGGATTAAGAACTTGTAAGTATGAGTGGTATAGCTCATTTGCTTAATTTGAACTCGAAGTATTCTTGGTCTAGGTTTAGGGTACTACCCTAGATAGCCTAGAGGAGTGTTGTAGAACACTCTAGTACTGAAAAATAGTCCCTTTGTGAACAAATGAAATGTGGACTTGAATCATAATTAAATGATAACTTGAGTATAAGAGTAGTAACTCTTTTATGTGTCTTGAAGTTAATGTTTGTCTACCTTAGGGACACCAACTAATGTCTTGAGCTTGAATATCCTAAGAAAATGATTGGAAATTAATACGTGAAAGATGTATAATCCATCTTCCTAGCTTGAACTCAAAGTATAAGATGTTTAACTCTTGTACATGTTTAACCATCCAAAGAAATGGATTGAGAACTTGGATATAAGATGATAAAATCTTGTATATGTCTTGAATGTCTTAAGTTGAGACAGTAACTTGAAGTATAAGACAATAAAATCTTGTACATGACTTGAACATCCAAATAATTGGATTAAGACTTGAATATAAGATTATAAAATCTTGTACGTGCCTTGACACCAATATATGTGTATGGTAATAAACTTGAAAGATCCTTGACGTGTATATGCAAATCTTGCATATAGTTACTTAATAGAATGTGGCTTCTTGATTACTTGATACATGGTATGAATAACCAAAAGAGTTGGGATATGAAACCAGATTGAGAATGATTAACTCTACTACATACTTGAATTTGATACGTGTGTATTGGAAGTGCTATGAATAAGCACTAAAGTGCTAGTGATTGGTTTTAATCGTGTATATACTCAATGAAGTATATAAAGAATAAAGAAGATATCTTGTCTTGAAATGGGTTCCTAAAGAAAATAGGGACTAGTGTAATATGAAGATAATTCATATAATCATGAATACTATGATTTAAGTTAATAAGAATAACTAGAGAACACAATATGTGTTAGAAAATGTATTCGATTATTAACGATACATATGATATGACTGTGACTAGGTATGATGTGACCTATTCTTCTACGTATTTAGAGTCTAAGGTATTGGGCTCTATTTGATAGTAAGGGTATCGTGATAGACACTTTAATGTATTAAACGTGATATGAATATGTACGTGCAAACTTGACATGTGACAAAGTGATATAGAATGATATACCCTACTACTTGTTTGAGGTCTGTTATTAATAGACTCTAACTTGGATTGACCGTGTTATATGGACACTCTACGTGCCACTGTTAGATTGATTTGTCTTCGCAATGATTGCGTACGTGTACTTGTATTCTCGTGAGCACATGATACATGATTACATGTGCATATTCTCGTGAGCACATGATACATGATTACATGGTGCATAAAGACTGGTCCACTAATATGGGACTTAGTTCTATTCTCGTAGTTCAAGTAAACATCTACTTGTGCATTATCGTGTGAGTCCAGCTGGCTTATTTGGTTCAGAGGGGTGTATAGGTTCACGCTTATTGCGAGGACTGGGGCATAAGTAATAATCGTGGGTCTATGCATTCGGTCTGTTTTTCCCTTACTACTGACCATAGTAAGGGCTTAGCATCCTATATTGGAGCAATACGCCTGATATAAGTGAATGCTAACTCGTGAACACCTCATGAATCTTGTTCTTGTGAATGACACTGGTTACCGGGTCTTCTTATATACTGCATAGCAGTCTCTTGATCTTGATCGTGGTTGTCCTCAGCTATACAAGCATCGACAACAATGGTATTCTTGGGATGAATAAGGAAGGATTCAGGTAATGATATGTGATAGGCCTATGTGCATCTTGGTGAGTTGGTCTATCCTCTCACACTACTTGACTACTTGTTACCTGATCATATCTTGAGCTTGATTACTTGTTGAGTTGGCTTAGCCTTTCCTATACTTGTTACTTGATGATACTTGATATATGATTACTTGAGTATCTACTTGAATTGCATGATAACATGTCATGTAGTTGCATGTTAATAGCTTACTGAGATTTATCTCACCCTTTATTTGTTCCCCCCCCAGGAAAGCAGGGGATAGTACGCAGTGAGGCTCGACATAGCTGGGAGCGTACTCCGCAGGATGTTCTTGTTTGAGACTAGTGTCCTTTTACACTTTGGTAAGGAAGATGTTGTATGAGTTGTTAAACTCAGGGTTTGTTGGGGTAGACTTGTGTAGTGCTTGTTGTCTCTAGACATCTCTTGATGCCAGATTATGTACTAGGCATGTCTTCCGCTGTATGTAACCATGTTTGGTTTTAATTTTCTTGGTCTAGAACTCGTTGTGAGCTATCTTAGCTCCTTACTCTTGAGTATATATATCATGTCAGTTTGTTTCTAACAGGTATTGTTCCTGTTTCCCGTTAGTTTCTTGTTCCTTGTTAGTTACGCGCACCAGGTTCGAGGTTCTATTAGGGGATCCCGGGACTTGGGGCGTGTCATAAGCTGTGAGAGCTGATGTCGTTGTGGGATTGTTCTGAGCAGATTATACTCATTTGGGATAGTTGCTCTACGGAGCTTTTGTGTATTCCTGTTGTGAGGCTGTGGTTGTATAATGTACAGTGTTATGTAAGTATTTTGGTTTTATAGCAGAGTTCACGCGCCCGGTTCGGTATTTAGCATTTTAGAGATGTATATTATGTTATTGTAATATTTATGGAATTTGGAAATTTTCGGGGCGTGACAATATGATTGAGAGCCTAATGAATCTATGAGTGTTACAAGGCTTGAGATTTGCTGGGCTTGAAGGTTGCTGAAGATCTTTGAATATTGAAGGCGAATGCTTGAAGATTCAAATGATTCTGGAAATCTTGAGTATGATCTTCAATCACCAAGTATTTAACAGCAATTTCTCTCTTTGAATCTTAGCAATTTTCAATGAAGAATGCAAGGCCTATTTATAACCTTGAGTGAAAGAGTAGCTGTTTGAATTCTTGGAGAACAAGTTTGGAAGATGATGAGCTGGAGCATTCTGATTGGAGCTTATTTCTTTGTTGTCTTGTAGTTGTAGAAGTTAGTGGTCAAGATGTACTATCTTGTATCAGACATAACGACCAAATTCAAATTTGAATTTGCAACGTACTAATTTAACCAAATGATTTGGACACTAGTGGGACCATGGTTAATTAGAATCAAACTTGTCTTCTATAGGTCTCTACTAGTTGTGCGGTAGCTTAGACCATGCGGTAGCTTGATCCAAGTGGTAGCTAGAGGCCTGCGGTACCTTGTCTTTCCCTTGCAGTATCATGCAAGATGCGGTGGGGTAGTATGGAGCACGCGGTAGCTATCTGTGGCATGATTGGCAGCAGCAATTCTTCAAAATTTGAGGGGCTGATCTTCTAAGCCTAACTAAGCTAAAAATGGACTTGACTAATGAAGTTATAAAAAATTCTTACAATAAAACCTAAAGTCCATAAAAAAGTAAAATATGGTTATGAGATCAATCAAATCTAGGTAATAGGAGTTGTTTATAATATACATACCCAACACAAGCAATCTGCAAACATGTAAATACAATTTTTCTTAAGACATTGACTAGTGAACTGCGACATTTATTATGAAACGGGGAGTAATAGATAAAATGCAACAGCAACAACAACAACAATAACTACCAAAAACAAAACAAACACAGAGTCAAAATATAACAAGATAAAGAACATGATAGAATTCTACACAGGTATGCATGTGCATCTAGGTATACTTGATCATTGTGTATCATAGTTTTACCTTGATTTTCACTTTCGCACTCATTTGATCTTACCGTTTACTCTCTATCTCTATCCTAGTTTTTTCAGTGTTCTAAAAACCGCTAGGCGCCCGCTAGGCGGCGAAGCCGGGCCTAGTGCCTAGAGGATTAATCGGGGACTAGGCGGGGCCGAGAGATTAAATATTTTTATATTTCAAAAATAAATTTATATAAAAATTATATACATTTAACCAAAAAATTCTATTATTTTTATTATTTGTCAAAAATTAATAATACTAATTTAATTTTATTGAAAGAATAATACTAATTAATTAAAAAATCATAACTAATTAGTTAGTATTTTAAAATGTGTCAAGATACAAATTAGCCCAAGCCCAAATGAATTTCCCTGTTAATGTTTAACACTTTACACATAACAAATCCCACCTAGTTTAGGTCACTTAACAAAATCCCAATCCAATAACCCTAGCCTTAAATCTGTTCTGCTTCTGTCGTCGTCGTCTTCAATTCGACGTATGAAATGGCCGCCGCCTCCAAACATGCTTTCCAGATTCAGGCAAGCAAGCTTGTCATCCCATTGAGTCGGACATGGCCCCTACTTTTCCTTGACGCGATGAAAGCCTCGATCCGTCCATAGCGTCAACTTCGTTGCTCATATTCAACGTTAGGGTTTCAGATTTTCTTCAATTTCGACGCCTAGGCGAATCTCGGCGCGCCCAGCCCGATTAAGCGCCGCCTAGGCCGTTTGGGCGGCCGCTGATTTTTGAACGCCGAATCTAACCGATTTGCACAAAGGCGCGGCGGTGTGAGTAACGACTAGCGACTAGGCGCCTACGCCTAGGCGGCCCGCCTAGTCCGCTTTTTAGAAACACTTTGCTTCAATCATCAAAAAAATACTCCTCTGTCCAAGAAAGTTAGTCCATCTTTTTTCGTTGTTATTACGAATGAACTTTGAGTAATAATTTAGACTACTTTAATTAGCATAATGAAAATTTAGAACTTATTATTGAACTTTGAGTAATAATTTAGACTACTTTTAATTAGCATAATGAAAATTTAGAACTTATTATTGATAGACATTTATAAATACTATCATATCAATTTTTAGATTCTCATTATTTAAGAAACTAAAAAAGTAGCTTAAATGATTGTTTGAAGTTCATTCGTGGTAAACTAAAAAAAAAAAAAAAAAAAAAAAAGGGAGTATATTTCCGGGACTGGACAGGGAGTATAAGACAGTGGCACGCAATCAGGAAACAAAACACATATCAAAACACACCCAAACATTTCGGTACACTCTTTTAGTGAAGTGAAATAGACAACACTAAAGTGACTTGACAGATGATAAATGCTGGTGATAAGCATCTGGAATTGGCCCAAAAAGAAACAAAGGCTTACTTTTCATAGTTGTTGCATTTCAAAACCACAAAAAATGCCACAGTATATCCATCCACCACTTCTGCAAGTGATTCATCATATGTTCATGCTCAGGACTGATCGATTTACTTCTGCAAATAAAGGCATATAAAAGTTATCCAGTTTTCCGTTCTTTATGTAGTTGGGGATTTCTTGAGGAAAGGGTTTGCAATAGCTATTCATATTGATTAGCCCACGCCTTGCGGACCAGGTCCCGGAAGTATAAACCGGGCCCTACCGGTCCACCTTGTGAATAATTCAGGTCGAGCTCAGTACGAGCTCCGACGTCAACATAGTTCCCCGAGCTCGTCTCTAGGAGGTCATTCTCCTCGCTCCCTTGAAGGACACCAAGCCAAAACAGCGAGCCCCAAGGTTCCCGCCACGAGCTCCTCTACCCGAGCTCCCCATCGACAAGGTCACCAACTTGGCGAGCTCGGTAACGTGTTTAAAGAAACAAATCGTACTATCGCATTTAAATGCCCGATGGTCTCCTCTGACGTTACCTGCTCCATTCCGTACGGCGCCCGTCCCACCACGATATCCGGTGGTTACCTACTGTCACATCCAGAATGTCAACCAACCAGGAGCTAACACGTGCCTAGTGCGGACCAAGCCTTTAACCGGACAAAGGAATGGACCGAAGAGGTACCCCAGTCATATATAATGTCTCATTCTCTCTCATCAGGTATTATGCCTTAACCTACACACACAAAGCACACACAGAGAACCCTAGTTCTTACCCAAGGCATTCCATGCCTTGGGTGTTATTTGTTGGGATCAAACCAGCCTTGACCTTAACGGTGTTATTTGTTGTGTTGTTGATCGTAGTAGAAATACAGGTACAAAGCCCAGATATCCATCCGACCCAGTGGCCCCAAATTTCGTGGCGTTATCAGTGGTTCCATTGCCGCGGAAACGATTAACTTTCAAAGTGATCTTTCCTACTGAAAAATCTAGAATCTTTTGATATTCCTAAACACCTAGCCGTTCCTCACGAACATCAAAATGAACTATTCCAAATTAATCTGTTTTTGCATAACCTAAATTATTTGATACACTTTCGCTCGCGCCCAACACTCATTCACTAGAAGGCGTGATACCATAAATTCGAATTCTTTGCCGTCCTAAAGGCACGGCCCCAAATCCTGCATGCATGTCAAAATTGGAATGGTACAATTGTAAGTTAAATGCAAGAGGCTGCTTCTGCTGCACAATCAGAAACTCCACCGCGCAACTACTCTGCCTGTTTTTATGATCGTGTCTGGTACATGGCGGATCTTATGTGTAAATAGGGGGTACACGTGCACCCGGTCCAACCCAAATTTTTTAACTAATTTTTTTTTTTTTAAAGTGCACCCAAAAAAAATTAATTAGAGTGGTAATTTAACTAGAAGGATGTGAACTTAGTAAAAGGAAGTTAACAAGTTATTTAGTGTAAATTGTGTACTTGTTTTCTTTTATGAGACAATTGTTTTGAACTTATATACTTAATTATGTACTTGAATATAATTACGTTTTAAAAATTTTTGGTATGGAGTTATTTAGTGTAAATTATGCACCCGGTGGTTGAAAATCCTAGATCCGCCACTGGTCTGGTATATATTAATGAACCAATAACCGGGCAGACCTAGAATATCAAATCGGCTGCCCCTTTCGTCAACTGAAAATACAGTTGTGTTTTTCTCATTCGTGTTCAGAAAACAAAAATTGTTTTGTGGATCACTGTGCTGTCTGTTTTTTTCAATGACTTGTTTAAGTCTAAAGTTGAAGAACAATGACAACATAACTCTAGTGGCTCTGTTATTACATAGGTTACTGAAGTCAGAAAATAAAAAAAAAAAAAAAAACATATAACTGGCCTTACCATCCAAATGAAATAATTCAATAATTTGGATAACCATTTATAAGAAAACCCCATTTCAGTTCACTAATAAAAATCTTTTTGGAGATTATGGTGTTTAATTTGCACTTTTGAAGTTACTAGGCACGAATAATGTTAATTATTCGTATATTACAGACTTGTCGTGGAAATTACATAATAGATGTAAGAAGTATATATACCTTTGGCCTATACATTGTAGCGATTCTGCCATATGATACAAACTTCCAGTTCAGCCCGCATTAACAATCGTTGCCTGAAATTGTAGAAGACAGGACAGAGACAAGTCGAAGAAGTGATTGAGAGTTTTCTTGAAACTATCCGAATGGGTTCCCTCCAGTAGATGAATAAGAATTGGGTGAGATCTTCCACCAGATTGCTGAAGTGGATTTAAAGAGGCAAAAGCAGAATGATCACCACAGCAAAGGTACAATTGTTAGGATGTTGTTGCCCCATGTATGCTCCTGAATTAGATGGAGTAAATTATTAAACAAACAAAAAAAAAAAAAAAAATTGAATCCAAAATATAAAGAATTTCAATAGCCAAAAGGGTGGCATTGTACCTGGAGGCATGTATGAAGATGGCTGAAAAGGAGGCTGCGAGAGTGCATAAGGTGATGATGATGCTGCATGCATGCCATATGAGCAGTGGGTACTTGTGGAAATGCTCCTGCATAGGCAACATTGACGAAAAACTATAGCACGGAAAAAAAAACCTCAAATGTGCGTCAAATATGTACTTCATGTGGCTATAAACGAGATTAATATGAGTTATATGCATATGCATACCGATGGGGGCAGAGTTTGTGGTGGGGTGTCCATGTCATCACAAGATCAAACGGATTAGTGATCTTGCCTGTATTATGAAAACCATGCTGATGTACCTGTAAAAAGAAAAATTATTCGGGGGTTTATTAAATTATTTAATTTTGTGGCAACAAAAATGAACTTTCAAGTCAAATATTACTGCAGCAGGATGTTGATACTGCATGCCATATCCCAGTTCTGGAGTTGGACGATACTGCCAATTGTTATGAACTGGTGTTTGATATGCAGAATAGCTCAAGGCAAATATATCCTTAAAAAAAAAAAAAAAAAAAAGGTTAGCTAAAATTTCAAGACAAATCCCAAAAGCAAGCATATACTCCCTTCGTCCCATAACAACTTGTTATGAGACAAAGGGAATATGACAAACGAAAATGGAGTACCGCTGGGAGTTCTTTCCTTGCAGCCATTTGTGAGCCATTTTCTGAACTGGATTCTTGAGTTGGTTGAGGAAACTGCTGAGATGGAGCATTAGAATATGGTGTTTGACCATTTAGTGCAGGTGAAGCCACGGACTGCTGATGTGGCTGCCCGGTTAGAGTCAACTGCCCATCGGTCACGTTGACCACAACATCTCCACTACTAACAGGCACCAACGCTAGTGCATTTTCTACAGTTGTTTCACCGTTGTGGTAAAAATCTGCAGGTTTAGAAGCACTAGCGTGGGGTGCAGCTACAGGAATGAGAGCCCAAACAACAAACATTCCACAGAATTTATATTCGAAGGAGCTGTCTGGGTTGACTTTGCGAGTCAATGGTTGTAATTGCTAGCTCATTTTTGTGGCTGTGGTGAATCAGGTTCAGTAAAATCAATCAAGCTACTTAAGCTTACTGTTTTCTGTTCTCCCACATTCTCTTCACTACACTTCTGAATACTAGAAGGTGCTGCCTTCTGCATAAATCACACCTGATGGCGTCAGAAACTTAACGGAAAACCTACACGACAAACGGTCGAAAATTAACGAAGACTTAACAAAAAGACAAAAAAAAAGGCATAAAAGAGGACCAACACGCGATCACACATATAAGCAAATTTGAGCTAAGAAATAAAAAAGGGTGCATCACCTTTGCATTATCCCTCCTATCATTTGATTTAGGCGTATCTGGGAGTTTTAGAGGTGGAAAACTAGTTGCGAGAATCTCTTTGAGAGGGCTACCCTTGAGGAACACTCTATCTATCTCTGCTCTTTCGGGAATCTGGTGATAAGCTTCCGCTTGCTAGCCTATTCCGCCTACCATTATCGTCTTTAAACCTGTCATCAACAATTTCAAAGCGGGCTGTGGACCGACTCTTGCGACCACTGCTAGGTTCTCAATTTCTTTAACTCGGGACTTCTTCTCCCTCTAAAAGGTTTTCTTAACTCTATCTTTCCACTTGCAAGTGATTTCTCAAAAAGAACGTCGCTCGAATTCTTCTTCTTTGGCCCAACGGCCTGGTTTTTCAAATGAACGCCTCTCATCCTTGGGGTCCTGCAGCAAAAAATAAAGTACTTTTTTTTATCCATAAGCAACAGAAACAGCGGCGAACCCACCTTATGGAGACCCCTTCAGTTTTGGAACGTGTCAATTATATCACCTTTTAAGATTTTTAAAAAAATGTCTTTTTAGTGCTAAAAAAATGACGAATATATACATTTGACCCCCTGATTATGGTTAAATTTTACACTAAAATTTTAGTTTTGACCTCCTTGTATGCTAATTAATTTGTATACCTCAACTAAATTATTTATCCATAAAACAATCTGACCCCCTTCCGAATATTTGTATACCTCAGCTAAATTATTTATCCATAAAACAATCTTGACCCCCTTTCTGAATATTTGTATACCTCAGCTAAATTATTTATCCATAATCTTGACCCCCTTCTGAATATTCTGGCTTCGCCACTGAACAAAAAGGCTGCTTATGCATGTTGAAATGCTAAAAAAGAAAGCTTACCACTTTAACCATGGCAAGCTTATCAGAATCCCGGCCTCCCACTATATTCCTATCCATGTATACATGCTTAATAAACTCCCGCAGTCGATGAAGATTGCTGCAATAACAAAGAAATGATCAAAATTTCTGTCATTTCTGAAGCCGAGAAAGCTTCAGAAATCAAAATAACAACTTACCCGGGCTCAGGGTAACGAATTACGTTGCGGGTCCCATGTTTTGAAATATATTGCTTTGCACGCTGTAGTAATCAATGACTGATTAGGCACTAAATAACCAAGAAATGGGGATTTTAAATACTAAGGACTTCACATATATGTAACCTCATTTCCAGCAGCTTGTAAGCAACTTACTTCTTCTGCATCAAACCCGGCCATTGACACTGATTTTACTCTATGGGTGAACTCCCGGCTGAAAGCGTTCCAGATAAATAGTTAGCACAACGAGTATTAAATCTTGATAAAACAGGATATGCATACCATAAATATATATATATATATATATATATATATATATATACACAAATACACACTCAACACACAAGATATAGAAATATAATACATGATATAAGAAGTGTAACTCGAGATAGCGTAAGAACCTTACTGCACCCACCACTGCAGCTAGTGCAAAAAAAGAACGTCCAGAAAGTTGTGCAGACATACTGTGGACCCTGTCATACGAAACACCAAGTCAAACTGAGTTGTTGTCAAAAAGACGGAAATGCCCTCCCCTCCATGCATGAGCTTGAGTAGATATGCAATAGAAGCAGAGGTAAGGATTTTAAAAGATTCTTGTCATGCTAATGAGTATTGCCCGGGCTGATAATAGGAAGCTAAGCTAAGATTTTTAATATAGGATGTCTCACAATGTAACTCTGTACGCGTGGATTCCACAGAACCAAATGGCAAAAGGGTCCAACTGTAAGCGGATTTCTCTTCAGGCGTCTTAAGTGCTTGTATGGTATGAAAGAAGAGTGATTTTTTACACAATCATAGAATGAAAATTATGCAAAAAATATAACGGAATAGAATGATAAATGTTCCCAACCAAACTAAGCCAAAATGATCTTCTCATTTGTCATTTCTCATTGTCCCAAAAAAAAATCTTCCCATTTCTACAATTTGGCTTAAAAGTGCATAAACAAAACATGTCTAGTGAAGCAAGTAAGTGTTTGTATTCTTAAAAAGTTTGAATAGTTAAATGGGAAGATGAATTTGTTGGGTATTGCAATTAGGGGCCAAAACAAGGGAATGCGAAGGAGAAAAACATACCAGGCTATTACAATTGATGCATCGCCTATTATCGGGAGCTTGAGAAGACCACGAATGATCTTCTCAATCCTTTCTTCTTCCTTGCCAGTGCGCGGCATTTTCCCCACCCTCCCCACTTCCTTATCTAAAAACCCTAATCTCTTGAAGCAATAGAAATTGGCCCTGATTTAATTTTGGATTTGTTGTTTTTTTTACTTAGGAATTGAAGGGTTGTGTTTTGTGAAAATTAGGTTAATGGAAATGTTGGGAGCTGAGAGAAAAAAAAAATGAGGGGAAGGGTTTGAATTGGAGAGAGAGAGAGGGAGAGGCAGGAGAGAATCTTGGCAGGTTTTTCGGTTGGTTGGGTGACCCTTGTCATTGCGGA